>VWYI01007525.1:6459-20165 GCA_013399455.1 Anthoscopus minutus | reverse complement strand
GCTACCATAAGCTTTAAAAGCAATGCAAGTTTTTTAGACCACTGGAGTATTTTTGGTGTAACAGTTTTCTCACAAAGGTCAAAGGCTATCTCACTTTTACTAAAGGAAACAATGCTCAAAATAAAGTTGTTTTTTTTTTTTAAATTAAAATCTGAAGGGGGACATCTGGCTCCAGTTGCTGCAGGCCTGCTAAAACTGTGGTTAAAGTGAACAGAGGATTTTTACTGGAACTTGGGTTGGCTTGACCAAGAGATGTCTCTGGCCTCTGTCATCACAGCATCTGATCTCCACGATGTTTTTAATGTCTTTAATCTCACAGCAGCCATATGAAGCTGAACATTTATATCCCTATTGGATACTTAAAATATATAAGGGCAACACAGAAACTAATGAGGATACTTGCATAACAGCCATGGAATTGTTAAGGCTGGAAAAGACCTCGATGCTCATCGTGTTCAACCATTAACCAGCACCACCATTTTCACCACTAATCACATCCCCAGGGGCCACGTCCACAGGCATTTTGGACACTTCCAGAGGAGGTGATTCCACCACTTCCCTGGGCACCCTGCTCCCATGCCTGGAAGTCTGAACTCTCCTGAATGTCTTGCAAAAGGGCATGGAATTTTGGGAGGTGCAGGAAATCCCTATGTGACATTTTAACCACTGAGCCATCACTGAACCAGCCTCCCTACAGCCTTCAGAGGGATGTTGAATTAGTATATGAAATGATTCAATAAAATAATTGCTTCTTTGCAAGGAGACTGAATTCTCTCTTGCAGGAAATCAGTATCTGCTCAGCATCACCTCTTTCCTGCTCTCCTGGGGCTCAAACAATTATGCTGTTCCTACAAAACATTTCTTACCATGGTAGCACAGTCCTTGCAGCGATATCAATTACTTACAATTCTTAATTACTGTTATTATAACCTTCATTTCTGGTAATAGCCCCACAGGTATACACAGCACGCACCAAAATTTGGTTTTCACCCTTTTCTAGGAATTTGGTGATGTAAAGCACTATGTTGTATTCTCAGATGTTGGTCACGTTAATTCTTGTTTTTCCTCACTACATTACTGTAAAACCTGGCACTGCCTTTCTCCTTAGGAACTTTGCCATGAAGCAAGAGAATTAAGGAGTCCTTAGGAATTAAGAATAGACTTTAGCATACACATGGAATCAATAGCACTCTATAAATTCACCCTAGGAAATAATTTCATGCTCTGCACTTACTACTATGCACTGTGTATTGCTTTGAGCCCATCTGCAATGCTCGGAGGGCAAAGCTCACAAGTCTCTGCTCATGCTGAATCTGCATGAGCAGTGGTGGTCAGTGAAATCAGGGTTCAGGTGTGCCTCAAATGGACCAGCTCACAGAGCCATTTCTGCTTGCAGTGGATAAATTCTGCCTTTTACAGAAGACATCTGTGGAAATTTAGCAGTTCCTCCAAAAGGAGATCATGAAGCATCCCTGCTCCAGCCTCTTCCTTGTAAGTAGCTCATCTCATGGCCTGAAACCCTTGGAGGCACCTTATTGCTTGCAGACTTCTCCTTAATTTATCTTCAATACTTCCTTAATCGATACTAATGAGCTAAAGAAGTTGTCAGGGAAAGAAACAAGCAAGCTCTAGTATCTGCTTCAGTGCCAAGATAAAATGGTGATGTGGATGTTAAGAAAAACAGATCTAGGTAGATATATAGAGGGAATTAAATGCATAATTTAAGAGGAAACATTCTTGGAGGAAAAGAAAAAATCATTGAGACCTACTGCTCATTATTTCTAGTTCATTAAAAAGTAATTGCTACATTCTACTCTTCTTATGGCTGAAGATTTTAAAACACTTTACAAGCATTAGCGAACTAACTTTTCCAGCATCCCAAGCAGAAAGTTGAGGCTTACTATGTGCACTATGTGCATGGAGAAACTTGTCCTCATTAGTATTTGAAGATAATTCTCTAAGTCCTGAGAAACCAAAATATCTTTTAGCTATTATTTTACTTCCCTAGAGGTAGAATTTTTATGTAGGATAATTCTTAGTAATTTTTCTTTTTTCTAGGAAATTTTGGCTTAGACAAATAATCCAAAGCCATCAGCCACTCCTGCCAGAAATGGCGGAAAAATGAAATAATTTTTCCCTTGCCCATTTTCAGGTTTTGACAACAAGACACTGAAAACTTACAAAATTTCAGATTGGCAGGTGTCAGTATTTCATTGAGGAATTGTTGTCAAAGGTCAAACAGAAAATACTTAATTCCTCCTGTGGAGGTCCTAGGTCAGCCTTGGCACAGGTTGTGCACAAGCAGCAGCAAAAAGACCGTGAGCAGTGGTTGCACTGCAGAGACCAGAAACTTTTTCACTCATGTAATACTGTACTTACACAAAACACAAAATCAAACTGCCACATGTGAAAACAAAGATAATCTAAAAGAAAAATTTAATTCTTACTTCTCCAGCTAAGAGCAGCAGAGGAGAATTTTAGCTCATCTTCAGCATCCCTTTAGGTATTAAAATAGAAAAGAAATAAATAAGATGCTCTATGAGGGTATCCTGAGTAATTCTGGGTTTTTTTGATGGTTATGATAGTTATTATTAACCAAACAAATCTCTGATTGGGGAAGATACTATCTATGAATAATGAAAAGTTTCCTTTTGTATTCAATTTCTAGATGCCGTGTGATTAAATGGATGTTGTTTGTGAAAAATTAATAAAAAAATGCTGACACCGTAAATCAGCCAGAACCAATCTTCTACTTTCTCAGGCATTACTGTAAGAAAATTAATTCTCTGCACCCAGGAACAAGCCCTGTATCTCAAAGTAAATTGATTATCTCTGTTTCAGCTTCTGTGTAATTAGGAATAATGGTTCCCATTCTTTTGGGTGAGTGGCAGAAGCAAGACTGATGAGTTTGCAGTGTCTGTTGGTGAGATATTGTTGAGGCCTTGTTGCTTCATTGCCTTGTACTTCTTTGCCATGTGAAATCTGATAAAGTAAAGCTGCATTTCTTTGTCTGGGATTTTTTGAACGTGCTTGCCCTACATCAGCCTCTGCAATTTCCTTGGCTGTGACATGCGCTGGGGGGACATGGACCTGTTGGATGGAGCATCCCTCCTACGAGGAAAGGCTGAGAGAATTGGGATTGCTCAGCCTGGAAAAGAAAAGGCCTCGTGGTAACCTAATTGTGGCCTTACATAGAGGGAGCCTACAAGAAAGACAAAGAGAGATTATTTAAGGAGCCTGAAGCTACAGGACAAGGGGAAATGGCTTTAAACTGAAAGAGAGTAGGCTTAGATTAGATATTAGAAAGAAATTAATTACTGTGAGGTTGGTGAAGCCCTGACAAACATTTTCCAGAGAAGTTGTGGATGGCCAGTCCCTGGAAGTGTTCAAGCCCAGATTGGAAAGGGCTTGGAGCAACCTGGGATAGTGGAAGGTGTCCCTGCCCACGGTAGGGGAGTTGAAACTGGATGATATTTAAGGTTCCTGGCAACCCAAATAATTCTGTGATTCTGTGATCCTACGTTGTGGAAGGGGCTTTCTGTCTTGGCCATCAAGGAACAGTTAGAAGGTGCAAGCCCAGAGAAACAACACAGAGTTTCTTCTTCCTTCACACTCTGTGCCACGCAGCCCCTGTTCAGAGATCCCATGGATGGCGAAATTCAAGCATCTGAGACCTGTAACCTCATCCCCACGTTCACAGGGCAGGAGAAGTAATATGGCACCATGCTGACAATGCATACATTCTGGCTGATCTAAGATGGAAAATAAGTGCTGTGTTCTCTTCTTGGCAGTCTCAGAAATTTATGCTGGTTTCTGGCACTTGGATGCCTGAATATGAGACAGATGCTGAGGGGTCACATTTGCCCAAATCTTATTTCCAGCTTTATATTCACCCTAATGTTTACACTAAATATCATGTAGGACACTGACCAAACAAACTGGGATGATTCTTCAGGTGAAGTTTCACAAGTCCCTGTGGCACCATAAATACTGTTTTACAAACCTGGGCAGTTTTCCTTCTCTACATCTGTTTTTGTGCAAACAAAAACAAAGGGCTTTCATCATTCTAGAAATGAAAGTGTAGCATCTGAGGAACACAGAGTAACAAAAACTAACAGAAACCCATGAATTCCAGACAATATTGAGATCATAAATCTTCACTAAACTGCTCACTTAGGTAGTAAATTCCAGCACGAGCATGGGGAGTTTGGACTAGGTCTTTACATTTTAGTTTCTTTGTAATGTGTTAAAGTACATTTATAGGATTTCTTAAATCCACAAAGGCCTTCTATGTAGTAGTTGAATTGCTGTATCACTTCAAGGCATACTTGCTGTTTGCACTGTTTTACAACCTATTTCGTTTTGAGGATACCTGAACATTTTCCACTAGAGGCTGTATGCCTCTAAAGATGTCTTAAATATAGATCAGCACATGGCAAAACAGAAAGCGAAGCTCAAAATAACCTGCATTTTTTAATGTTATCCCCAGCATTCATCTTTGGACATGGAGTCTTAGAATCCACGAGACAAAATCTGCAAAAGTGATTGAAAACTACAGCTAACTGATTCATTTTTCATTGAAAACAACTTGATATTCATGGTTTTACTCTTGTTTTTATAAGTGATTTTTTAAAAAATAGTTTTTTTGAAGTTTACTAAAGGTAAGTTATTACAGTAGCAATAAAAAAAGTTAAAAAATAATCTGACGGGTGAACCCTTTGCTGTGTAGAACTTTCTTATAAGAGGCAGAAGAGGAAAATATGCTGATCCTTTCAGTGATAGCATATGAAGAAATAGCCAAAAGATGTGTCAGAAGAAGTTCAGATAGAATTTTAGGATAAAGGTCTTCACTGAAAGCTTTGTCAAGCACTGGAACAAGCTCCATAGGAGTGTGGTCATGACTTCTAGCCTGTGAGTGTTCAAGAAGTGTTTGGGCAACAGTCTTAGATACAGAATTTAACTTTCCAGTTGTGTGGTGCCAGGAGTTGGACTCACTGAACCTCCTGAGTCTCTCCCAATTCAGGATTTTCTACAAAAAATTGTATGAGATTTTCACTCTAAGTGACTACATCTGTTTCTGTTGTGAAACTAAAATTCTATTATGCCCTTTGAAACCTTTGGCATTTTGTCACTTATCAGTTGGACAGAGCTCTCCTGCAAGTCAGCAATCTGCACAACAATTCCTTCCCAAAGCCTTTTCTTCACTCATAAAACTGCTGTAGGATGGGAGCTGTAATTATGCCCAATGCTGATGTCCAAACAAAGCCAGCAGCAGGTCAGAGATGAGACATAACTGAGAGCAACTTTTTTAGATACATCTGTGCTGTTATTTGTCCCACCGTCCATCTGAAGTCAAATCAGCCTCGTCTCTGACCTGAGCATCTCCATCTGGGGATTTAGATCACAGAGAGACGAAGAGCAGAGAGCTTGGGTTCAGAAAATGAGACTGGAATTAGACCTGGGAAAATGAAACTGGAATCAGACCTGGGTTTTATACACACCTCAAAACACATCAAATGAGGCCAAAAATCCAGCAATGCTGCCAGGTTCCTGGGAACCAAACACTTCTGATAAAGGCTGCTAACATTTGGGGTGTGACTCTTGCTTATAGTCCAGGCAGTGAAGATATTCAGTGGTGGAACGAAACAAAATTCCTGAGATTTACTGGTTTGAGCTGAAAAAGTTTTCCATGGAGATTTCTTAGGCTGTGATAAGTAAAAGCCCATTAGGTTTCTCCTGGTGTCTGAGAGAGATTGACTGATGTTGCGCAGTGTAATGGAAAGCTGGCTAATCAATACTGGGCTATTTTTCAGTTTAACTGTATTAATTGTGCATACTGTGTTCATTTGTGTCTGAAAGAGAAATAAACAGGTGTTAACATTGATTCCTGCTAAATAACAGCATTATGAAAGAACATTATTTAGGCATATCTCAGCTCTTCACCATTGTTCTAGAGAGGCAGAATTATATAGAGGCTTCTTCTGCTCATTACCCATGAAAATGAAGACTCACTAACCATGACATCCATCATGTTCTAACACCATGGCAATATTTTCATGTATCCATGACGTCTGTGTGATTGAGACAGGTAGCAGGGTGGAAAATTAGGCCATACCTCAGTGGGCAGTCATTGGATCTTGGCTGTATATGCAGAGAAACAGTTCCCCCCTTCCAATCCATGGAAAATGAGCCCAGCAGCTTAAAAGTGATGATCTTCTTGTCTCCAGAGGGCAGAGTGATAGAGTGGAGAGAGCAGCACCTGCTCAGAGACTCCTTCCAGCCCTTTCTTAGTGCTTGTTAAGAAATGTGCAGAAAGCCTTTATTTGTAAAACCTCCTTCCTATCCCCCTGCCCAAATCCATTATATCCAAGCCAGGGACAAAAGCAGGTGCCACAACCCATCCTCCTGCCTCGAGTTACAGCCAGAGAAAACTCTTGAAAATAAGCTTTTGACCAGTGAGGTTTGGCTGGCCAAATTTCATACTTTCCATGAAGAATCTGTGCATCTGGACCCCACATCAACCACTGATACAAGACGAGCTTTTGCACCACTATAACCTCTGACAGTTGCTCCATCACGAGGTATCTCCAGCCTGCTGCCAGCTCCCTGTGCACCAGATGGGTCCTGGTCATTATCCCCAGTCTGGCACTGCCTCTCTATCAGTCAAAGATACACAACAGATCCATTATATCACAGCTTTTAGGATATGAACTAATTGTGTGTCTTGAAAATATCATCTAAGCTTCTTCATATCTCCACCTTGCTGCTTTGGGGGTGTAATGTATGTCCAAATCCATTTATGTAAGGAGAATTCATAATGTCTGAGGAAACAAGTCTGATAATAAATAATAGTAATAACAGTAAATTGCAAACTGGTAACAAAAAATTTGATACTAAATAATGTCTAAAAAGGTAGATGTTTATCTAATGTTTATTGGCTTCATTATCTTTAATTGAGGTGCACTCTTTTTCACTGCTTACAAGTTCAGCCCACAGATTTCATAAAAGGTGGTAGAAATGAAAAGTAACATCATAACTTGACAAAAATAAAGCAGAGATTCAAGACAGGGAGTATCTTCTGCAAAACAGAACTCTACTGCCTTCAAAACCTGCTGTGAGGATCCTTGACCTTGTGGCACATAAAAGCTGCTTCAAACACTTCCTCATATGTTTTCTAGCATGAATAAAAAATAAAGCAAAATCAGTTTGTGGACCCATTGGCTTCATGCAAACATTCTTTGGGGAGGAGGACATGTGGTAGTAGCAAAAATGAGAAAGAAATGGTCACAGTCTCAACACGCCAGTGACCAACACAGAGAAGACAAAGGGATAAAGAGGTAGACCAGGATATGAGGGTGCTGAAGCACAGGGTGGCTGAACTGCCTTATTTCCAACAGGCAGTTTTATGGGTGAAAATTGAGAGTTCCGGAAAAGTCAATAAATTAATTGTATTTATTAATCATATTTAGTATTAATAAGTTAATTCTGTTATTAAATAGTGCATTTTAGTCATTATTCACAAGTGTATAGCTCTATAGAATGAAATTAATAAGTTGTGAATAGTTGAAAATGTTTGAATGTTATATAGAAATCATCATGATACAAATTCAACACAGAGCATGTGCACCACTGAGGAAGGTTCCAGACCACGACATCATGAAAATAACATCAGTAAAATGGACAATGATTGGTCAGACCACTGGCCAATCATTCGATGCCTTTGGAAAATGATTGGTTTGGAACAAACCATAGTGTAGACCAATCATAACCCCAGAACTCGACCAATCAGTGTGAGGATCCAAAATTCACCAATCAGGAGCTGAGAAGAAGATATAAAAATGACCCTCACGTTGTGTATTGGTTTTCGGGTGGGCGTTATAGGTGGTAGAGTTGTCCAAAGGAGCGCCCCAGTGTGCGTGCAGCACTGGTGCGATCTGGCTTTTGTCGTGTGGGGTCTGAGCTTATCTCAGACTTCCGCCTCTGCTAATGCTTTCATTTAATAAAAACAAATTGAATTTTGTCTAGACAAAAAGTCGCGCTCTCGTCTTTACAACAGGCAGCCCATGATGTTGAGCTGATGTTGAGAGTTTTGTGCACTTCAGGATTTTGCAGCCTCGTGTCCAAGCCTTGGCTGTGACTGTGGCATTGCAGCAGGGGCCAGAGAAAGCCGCAGATTGCACTGAAGCCATCAGAGACCCAAAACAACACTCTGGGAGTCTATTTTCTGGTAGGCCTCTCACAAAAAGTTTTATTCAGGTTCCCTTCAGGCACTGAGCAGGTTTTAGAGTAAGGAAAATCCTGAAATTTTCCCACACATTACCATAATTCCCATACATTCTGACAGTTCTCCTTTGCTCTGACATTAACACAAGGAGTCACATCCTGTATTACTCCCACCTTTCATAAACTTATAATTTATGCAAAATCCTGTTATTGTCATAGTCAGTGTTCATGTAGGACTCCAGGATGTTTCAGGTGGGTTGGGAAATTCAGTATTTTGCTATCCCTGCCAGCAATTCAAAGTCCTGTTATTCAAAGCCTCTTGCGCCTGACAATATTCAGACCAACAGAAGAACTAATTAGTCTGAGGTAGCTGGGGAGACTTTCTGCTGAATTCAGAAGGCTTTGGGATCAATCAGCTGGTCTTTGTGCTGCCAGGAATAAGAGATACTTGCCCTGGGCTGCTGTGACACACTATTTCAGCTCCATGTATGAGTCATAGCATTAAATATTCTCTCTTTTTAATGGCATACAGGTTCATTTGACGGCCATTTCTCATTGTTTTTCTGCTGAAAACTCTTTGGCAGGCTCTTTTGAAAAGACAGGTGTCTAAAATACATATTTTAAAACCAAGCGCTATGAAATCATCATATTAATAGCTGGTTGCCACTTGAAAAATTAAGCTCTTATTTCCTGGGTCCTCTCTAACTCTACAGTCACTACCAGCACTCTTCTTTTCCCCTTCAGAGAGCAATTTCAAGTACATTCATTAATTAATTTTCTGGTTTTCTTAGGAGAGAAAGAGGTCATAGATTATTATAAGTATCATCCCTAAAATCTGGTATGTGTAAAGCAAAGCATAGCAACATCAAGTGTGCTGTTTAGCAAGGCCAAGATCAAACAACAGCTATAACCCCATTTCTTTAAAAAAAAAGAGGAAAAATCAATGATTGCAGGTAAGAATCTGTAAAGCAGCACTCCAGACCCTGTGCAGGATGAGATGGGAGTCCACCCGACAAATGATTTACAAAAGGGTTCTAGTTGTTTATTCCTAGAAGGAAATGATGAGAAGTTAATTGTCCCAGGCACTGTGTGAAACCAGTCTGCAGAGAAATTGATCAAAACTGAAAAGTGGACATCATGGTAACTTGAGAAAAAAACAGGAGAAGTCAGGAACAATCACAGGGATTTTTAACCTCCCCCTGAACATAAAAGGTTGCCTGAAGCATTCAATCTTTCCTTTTAAAATTAAGATAATAATCTATTGTAGTGATTAAAATGCTATTTCTTCACTGGTGTCATTTTCAAGAGCAGCACTGCCTTGGGAGTGCTGGAGTCCAAGATAAGAGTAATTATCTAAAAGTGATGTTTACTTTAATCAAGATGACTGAGTCTAAATTCTGTGACCTGTGGGTTTGTGTCATGGCACGCCTCTTTGTCTCCAGGTCAGCTGATCTCTTACCCAGGTATGGGGGTTTCTAGACCATCTAAAAGAAGGTTTAGGTGAGATGGGGCTGGTTGTCCCTGTTTCTGAACCCCATGGAACTGGGCTACATCCAAAACACAGACACAGGATCTTGGGAGCGCTCCTAACCCAGTTCTGATGCTGATCGGTGCTTCCCTTTGACGAGTTACATTGAAAGCTTGAGGTGCTCTGAGAAGCTCTGCCAGCTTCTTGCTACTCAGCCTTTGCTTCCTCCTTTCCTTTTGATTTTTTGCTGAAAGATGCAGGCAAGTGAGAGGAATTCTTTTTAAAGGACAGCCATCAATGAGCAAGAAACCAACAGAGCATGAACATGCAGAAAGAGAGACATCAAAATACAGTGAGATCAAAGAAAAGAGAAGTGTGGGGCACATAATCTTTATTAGGAGTGTTAATCCAGCAGACCCTCCTTTTACAACACTTATTGTCTGCTTAAGAGGTGTAGGCTTAGGGCAAGTTACATTTTTGTATGTACCAGCCTTGTCACAAAGTGAATTTTCATGGTTGACTGAAAAAGGGGAAAGGGATTTTCCTAGTTTTGCTCTCCAGACACGTTTGGACAATTCAGTGTGAACCATTTCACAGAGTTTATTTGCACAGCTGTTGCTGCAGCTCCTGTTATTTTAATTCCACAGTGTCCATTGCTGAAGTGTCTGATCCCATATAATCAAAGATAATCTAAGTCATATGACGTGATACTGTTCATATTTTATAGAAAAGGAACAGTTGGCCAGATTTGTCTAAAATTTAGATAAATAGCAATTTAGATTTATCTAAAGCATAGATAAATCATTGATATACAAATGGAAAATTTGAACTCTTGCACACTTTGAAAGACAACCTCTGTTTCCACTAAAAGAGAAGTTCAAACCCGAAAATTGCTGAAACTTACTCAAGGATGTCCGGTAGAGTCATTGAATGGCTTGGGTTGGAAGGGACCTTAGAGATCACGCAGTTCCAACCCCCCCCTACTCTGGGCAGAGACATTTTCTACTGCACCAGTTTCTGCAAGCCCCATCTACCTTTGGTTTTGAACACTTCTAGGGATAGAAGAGTCCACATCCTCTCTGTATAGTCCATTCCAGTGATTTACTGCTCTCACAGGAAAGAATTTCTCCCTATAACTAATTTTAATCTTCTCTCCTTCAATCTGAAAGCCTTCCTTATCCCAGAAATCTATTTAGGATTGTAAATTATCATTTCCCCTTTGATATACAGGCTATGGTGCTTATTTTCCAACTTGTCTCTTGTCTTTTGGATAACTAACATTAATTAAATCAATTATACCTCTGTGTGGGTTGGGGTTCAGTGCCAGCCTTTGCCACGTATTCTGTTATGTCCCAAAAAACCCTATTTCTCTCAAGCCCTCTGCTTTAGGACAGGGATATTTTGTGTTATCTGTTTACTGGGGCAATGTTTATTTCCTTCTTGGCCTTTCAGAACCCAGCTTTTTTTAATTGTAAATCCAGTGTCTCATCATGGGCTGTAGGCAGGTACGCTAACATTAGCCAATTAAAAGATTAGCAAATGTCCTTTAAAAACTATAACCAGAAGGATGCCCTTTTTTCTCTCCAGCCTCCCATTTCCAACCACTGCCTTAAAAACCTTCTTGGACTTTTTTCCTTTTGTCATTTCCATTTTTACAGGAAATTCTGGAGGGGAGAGAAAATGCAGCATTTGTAGGTTAAAATAAATTCACTTAGAAAGTGTTTGCTTCAGGTTTCTTTACGTTCATTCCCACAATGTGAAGATTTATTATTTGAATAAAATGAAATAAAATTTAAAAAAAAAAAGGAAAGAAAAACCCTGAAGTTGCACTTCTATGCATTTGCATATTGTTTTTTCAAAGGAAGATTCACACCAGGCAACAAAGACTGAATAAATCATTAGGTAGAGACAGAGGAGCGCTTTAAAAAGAAATGATTTGCAACAGATCTACTGTAAAACATTACCCACGGCAAATGTTGGATCAGCATTATATATAGTGCTGCCACTTAGGAATTTTATGGGCTTCTTGGGAGGTTTCTTGTGAAGAGAGCTGTGGTCTCTCCAGCACAGGGCTGTGAACCAGGAGATCTGGACTCTATTTTCAGCAAAGTCAATGCTCTCACAATGTCAGCTAAATAAATTACTCCATTTCTCTGTTTGCCCTTGCAAAACTAAAGGTGAACTGTTCATACACATGAACTCGGAATCTTATTTAGTAATATGCTACAAGATCTTCAGGTGCTACAAAAATGGAAAATGCCGTTTCTATTATGGATTTTGGATTATTTTTGATACAGAGGAACTTGGAAATAATTTAGGATTGTGCATGCTACATGGCAAGACTAGTCCAGTTTTACTGGGCACAAAATTGCAGTTTTTTGAAGTGGAACAGTCTATCAAGAGCATATAAAAGTCTGTGGTTTGGTTTATAAGCAGATTATATGGATAATATTGTTTGGGTATTGCTTGGGTTGATTTTTTTCTCTTAAGCTCTAGGGAAACCAACAGCGAGAAGCTTACTCCAGACTGATATTTTTATTTCCGAGTCCGTTTGTTTTTATTTTCAATGAGAGTTTTAATGAAAAATATGGAAGTCTGAGGTTGTTTTAACTCTTCATTGTCCATAATTTTTCATCCACCTAGAGCAAATTGGACATTGGTTTTATAAGACTGGTTTTATTTTTGTAGCACTCATCTCTGAGAAGTCTGTAGCAGCACTAAAATAGATTGGAGTTCCTTTTCACCTTGGGAGCACATTATTATTTGAAACCTTTTATCACGTAGGTATGTGAGTTGGTTGAGATATTTCCCTAGCTTAAAAAACTGAGTTTAGCTTAGAAGTCTGCCTCTGGCCAGGAACCATTATTAGATTATTTTCTTAATTACAAGATTTTTAAACAGGTAATTTTATATTTTACAAATGTGAAACTGTGTTGCTCCTTAATTAACCTTTAACTTTATTGTCCATAGCTCTTAATAAAAGATTATAGGATCAAAGAATGTCCAAGCCAGTGCTTGACTGCTTTGTGCATTTAATAGTTTATACATTGTAAGTGTCATGTTTTCCTAACTCTGCTGAGTCATGAGTGTAGGACAGACCCTTAAATACCTTCTGCTGTTACACAGATCAGAAAGACGTTCTCCAAGGAGGGTTTTTTGCTTCATCTCATCACCCAAAACAGTGACACTGGAAGGGACTTGAAAATTCCCTCCTTGCTTTCAAACAATTGGAGGTCAAACACAAACCCAGAACTTCTTGCATTTTCATAATAAAAAGAAGCCTCAGTGTTTTTAAGCTAAAATGTTTAAATACAAATGACATAGGCAAGACTTCGGATGGTTCCACTGCAACACTAGTGAGTCAGAAGAGGCTTCTCTGGGAGGGGGCATTTGAAAATTTCCTTCATTTCAGTAGCTGAGTGCTGTCACCATGATCCTCAAGTCTGTTGTAGCTCCATATGCACAAGTGCTAAAGCGTGCCCGTGCCCTTATGTTTTTATGTAGGTCAAGTCTTTGCCTTGCCATCACTGGCAACAGCTCTTTATACCAAAGAGAAATGGCCTCTTTGTGATCAGTGTTATTACAATGAATTTCAGGAGAAATTATAATAATGGACCACTTAAAAGTAAAGAGCCAAGCACTTGAGCTAGCTAGCTATTAATTATAAATGCCAATTTCTATCAGTAATTCTTTTTTATGTAAAAGTGATCTGTTCTGAGTACTTATTTCAGTGTTAATTAGAGGGAAGTGAAGATTAAGTGTTATTCAAAGATGAGCATTCATTACACGGTCTGCTGGCCCCTTGTGCTTTTCCCTGGGGTGCACTGGTGGTGCCTCTGGCATGAGCAGTTGCATTTAAGACATCAATGTTTGTCCTAAGTAACAGTGGAGATCTGTAAGGATCACATCTACAAAAGATTCTTCTTCCAGTAAGAGTGTCTGTAAGGGTTCATTTGCAGAAAATACTTAATTCTGAAAAAAACACCAGTGGAAGCCACAAAGATGATGGTCTGGA
>VWYI01007521.1:218-40576 GCA_013399455.1 Anthoscopus minutus | reverse complement strand
ATTTTTGTCTTCCTCTTCACAAAGATAGCATTTCTAGGATCTCTGTATTTGGGTTTTTATCAACTGGTGTGTGCTTTTTCTGTGCATGTTCTTTCAAACTGTGAAACATACCACACTGATTAAGTGTAGGCTATGATGAACACCTTAACTCCAAACACACAGAGCTGCTCTGTAATGGACTAAAAAGTTACATGCCTTTAATTATACCTTGAGAAAGTTCAGCTCCTCACCTATGCCTAAAATTTATTTATTGCTCAAGCTTGAATTTAACCTTATTCTCTACTCTAAAGGAAAGAACCAAAAAATAAGGGAAAACATATGGACTTTACTTTATCTGAGACTTACTAAAAATATAAATTTTGGGCAGTTTTTTCTTTGTATATGCACAAAATATCATCTAATTCTTCCATGAAACCTAATTTAAATTTTTTTTAAATTTTCCTTTACATTTATTTTCTCCCCCCCACCAATATACAAATACAAATGAAAAATGAAGAGAAACAAAGTGAACAAAGTGAAGTTTGACTTCTGTGTTCCTGAATTTTCTTTAGAAGTCATGGAGCTGTCAGGATGATGAGTTATTGCTTGTCAATAAAGTAACTATTGATCATAATCTTCCAAAATTCATCCTTCATATGTGTGTAAACCAGAATATGCTGTGAACTGCAGAACAGAATTAATTACTTTGTCCCCAAGGGAAGAGAAGATAATTACCAAATAACATTTCTATCAAAGCTGTAGCTGAGTCCTGAGTACTACGTGAAACAAATTCCACACTCCTACAAAATGAATAAACTTGTTGGTACTTTCACACAAATTAAGCCTTGTAACATTTCAGTAAAAATCCCATTAGGAATGTCCTAATTTTTATAATTAATTTGAATTTCTTTAAGGACAAAGAAAAAATAAATCTTGGAAAGAGTAAGCATATATTCAGAAGTCCTATGCTTTCCTGTGGATATTTTTAACACAGTAGGTTTATGTTGTTATTTTTTAAGGATTCCTTTGTCACTTGTTGATCAATGTAATTTAAAAGACTTTCATATTGCTGAGGTCTGTACTGGGATTGTTGAAATACAAGTTTTGGAAAGCAGTAGTGTAGTGAAAGGATAATTTATGCTTTGCACTAATTCCCTCCTATCTATTGACATAAATTACAGTTTTGAGAGAAGGAGATGCCTGAAGCTCTCATTATTTTATGTACAGCTTGAGCTCAAAGAGCAGAGGAAATTTTGCAGCTGAGACTTTGCAGCTAACATTTCACAGAACATCTGAACTATTTTCCTGAAACTTATACTGCCCTCCAGAATCCAGTAGAGATGACTTTGAACAAATTCTGCACTGGGAATAATTTCTGCAAAGCCAATACTCTGTTTCAGAATGCAGAACTTTTTATTGGAAGAGGTTAAATTATTTATTGGAAATAAACTACCCAGCAAATGGAGCTTTTTTGTCTTGTTTGCAAGTTAAGATCTGATTCTGGATCCCATTAATGTATTTGTGATTCAGAAGTCTTTTCCAATAAAATGAAATATCCCACTGTGCAATCTGTCTGCTGGCTGTTTGTGGTGGAGAGCCACATGGCACAATTACTGCCTAACTACAACTCACTGAACAGGGGTGTAAATGCATTTCCCAAGGCACCTACCTCAACATGTTCAGACTAAATGGAGTCAGACCTCTTGTCCAGAAAGGAACTTCACTTAAAACTTCAGAAGTAGGCATTTTCTTCAAGTGCTTTAATGAACAGTGAAATCACAACATCTGAAATGGTATTTCTTGTCAGTTGAATTACCTCCTCACAGTTAGATTACAAGGATACTTCTTTTGTCTTGACTGACAGTAGTCTTCCTCAACAACCCCATCCCAGTACCTCAGCCAGTGAGGCTTGGTGGTGAACACACTGACAATGTGTCTTGAGGGGAAGATAACAGGACAACAGAGCTGGCTGACTTGTGCCCTGCTGCTACAAGAAGGACAGGTTTATTTCCCTTCCTTCTCCCCTGTTGTCCCTGCTTCTGGCTCCTGTGCCTTGCACACCCTTCCACTCTTCTTCTCCAGCTTGCACTAACTTTGGCGTCTCTGGACTCTTCACTGAAACTATTTAACTCAAAACCACAAAACTTCTAGTTTTCTTTGGCTAACTCAATATTCTGCCTAATTATTGAGATATGTCAGTGTCTGCAAGTCTGTTGATTGCCAGAGCTCCTGAATCTGAAAGTTCAATTAACACTGAACATTGAATAACACACTAGTCTGAACAGTGAACTTATTTTTGTGTGCAATGACTAGAGAGACTCTTCCATCACACACCTAGCAAAGAAGATCACTGAATAAAAGATTGGTCATGTAAATGGTATCTCCTGAGATGGAAAGTATAGGAGTTGGACTCTGATGATCCTTGTGGGTCCCTTCCAACTCAGGATATTCTATGATTAGAAATAATATTCATAGGGAAAAGTGACTTTTCACCTTACTCATAATGAGACTACAAGGAAGAAAGGTTTAATTCCTAATTAATTACTTAATTCCTTCTTCCTGAACCAGAGGATTCTAAGCACCGTGCAAGGGTCTTCTAATCTCTGGGCCATGGAAATGCTGTCCTTTACAGGTCCAGAAAGTGGGGGAATGAAAATGAGAGGGGACTGAGCACATCAGAGTGTGATGCTATTGGATTAACAGCTAAGGGAAGCAGATCTGGAAAGGAGAGGGCTATCCATGACCACAATTAAAGGTGCAGTTATACCAGATTCTTGGGATGGGTAGGTATTATGGATGTGACAAACTTAAGGACTACTGTTTTTCAGGTCAATTGCTTGCTTTCCCTTAAAAGGAGAGAAGTGCAGCTCTGAAGCTCTGAGCACTGAAATCCTCTAAACATGAAGCACTGATGCAGCTCCAGAGAGAAACAGATTTTATTTTTATATATTTCCTAGAACAAGGAAGTGCAGGAAAGTCTTTGGACTTTCACAAACGTATTTACTGTGGATTAGTTTGTACTATATCTGGGGAAAAATACTGGAACTGGAATCAAGGTCTCAGGACTTGGGAGGTTTCCCACAAAAGAATTATGAAACTGTCAGAAAAAAAACACAGACTGAGGAAAACACAGCATGGGAGAATGAGTAGATCAGAAGGATATTTCCAGAATATCTACTGCAGGTCTGTGGGAAAAAACTCTGCTTTTTCTCCAAAATGATTGTAAGCTTGGAGGATGTGGCTAGTCCCGTGCCAAAGCCCAGAAAATGTATTCTGCTATAAAAAAAGCAGCTGCTGTCTTGGAGTACACTATGAGCTCCTATCTGTTCTCAGAAGACTACAGAGCATAGCCATGGGAGCAGTAACACTGTTTTTGTGGTGTAAGCAGAGCTTTCCTGTATATGTCCTGGGAAGATGAACTCTCATGCTGGAAGGACAAAGAGAGTCTAGGAGACAAGATTGGCCAAGTGTTTTGAGAATGCAGAGAAGCTGGACAAAGAGAATATCTCTTTGGCCCTGTAGACTTCTATCCTGGAGCAGAGTTTTCCTTCTGTGCATGAAGCCTTGGTGCAGAGGCCTCTATAGGAATGTGAAAGGTCCAGCAGCTATTTCCGCTGCCTGGATCAGGAGAAGGGAGGAGCTGCTAAAAGGAAAATGGTGGGGTCTGGAATGTGTTAGGGGAAGGAAGTGAGCCAGCAAAGGCTATTTTCTCCCTTTCCTAATTAGACAATTAGGGTCTAATCTGGGTGCAAGCCTGAGCAAACCTGAGAAACTTCTGCCTGCCCAACTGAATGCTGGTGGTTCCTGGGAGAAGAAAGGCCAGATGCTTCAGGAGTTTGCTGAAGCCAATTTTGATGATCAGGAACCAAATTCCCTGAAGTGAGACTGTGTTGTGCAGCCAATCTAATGCAACAGAATACAAGAAAAGAGCTGGTTAAGAAAAGTATTCTTTTCCTGTTGTCAGCTTGGCAGGTCTTTCTTCTAGGTTTAGTAATTGTTTAGCAGCAATGAATGGTAGGGTAACATAAAATGGTAGTTTTTAACAAGGAGATGCCTTTAAAACATGCACATCCTAAAGGGATTTGAGAAGAGAAACATATAACAGACACAGCCTCTGAAAGTTGCAGCAGTGGTCAGATGTTGCAGAGTCCTGTGTTAGTTCTCAGGCCACTGTTTGGTCTAAGTTCAACCAAGAGTCTGTGGGACAGTTACTTTTGGCTGGGCTTTTTGGCAGTAAAGAACTTGTTTGTTCAGTAGTGCAGCTAAAGCTAGGAAGATTGGAAGCATCTTTAGGCAACAAAACGCAGTATTTAGGAATTTTATGCATCCCAGATGGAATGGTGGATATTGAGCAACAGGATCCTGCCCCCCCCCCTCTGTTTTTTCTCAGGATATTTGTATATAGAAGATTACAGTCAACTATCATGTGAGAGATCTTTGTAGCCAGGATCTGTAAGCTAGGAATGTGTGGACATAAGAGTCTTTAAGGGAATAAGGAAGGAAATACATCAATGTTGAAGGAGAGAACTGGGAATTAGTCAAATTTGCAAAAAGCTTGACGACAAAACCAAAGGTATTTTCTCTGATATATTTGAAGTCTGTAATAGAAAAAATTATGGAGGAGATATTGAAGAGCACATATTTTGTGAGACCAACTAGGCCAGAGGGATCAAGCCTCTGAGCTAAAAAGGGAGAAGAAAGTGGTGAACCTGGGCTTTAGCTAAATATGAACCCAGCTACCTCATCTTAGAGCCCTGATCACTGTTGCTGTTCAGTTGACAGGATCATTGCTCTGGCTGATCCAGAAAGATTGTGAGGACATTTTAGGGCTAATGCAGGTGTTTTAGGATCAGACCAACAGAATTTTTTGAAACCTTTTTTTGTAGTACTAGAGACTACACAGAGTGACAGGGAAGATGGGGACTCCTATGCATGACTGACAGATGTACTTCAGCTCTGTTGTTCATGAAAGACACAGCTTCCTCTGGGGTAAACAACTGACAGCAGCACTGCATGTTCAGGTTTATTGAGCCTTTCTGTATGATTTTCAAATATGTCTTTGGTACTGGCACCTTACCTTGAGTTTCTGTTGCAATACACTACCAATTGATGCAACTTAGAACCACTTTTTGCTTTGCTTATACTCATGAAGAGTGATGTTTTCATGGACTCAAACAGAATGAGACTTTATTTGAAGATTAGAGCAGAAAGTATTATTATTATTATGGCTGTTATTAGCACTAATATTGTTGTAGTTGTTGCAGTTGTTGGCCAGTTTTCAAATGAGAAATGTGCCCCTGCTCTATAAAGTTTTGGCCATATAGTGGAAAACATAAACAAATGCCATCAGCCTTAGGTGATAATTTCTACTGTATAAATAATATTATGATAAATTCACAGGGTGTGTTATCTATAATGAATAATTCAGCCAGCTGCAGTTATAATGAGGAATGCAGTGGAAACTCAGTGAGTGAACATGTATTTTGCGGTGTCTATTACAACACCTTAGGCAAAATATTACCAATCAGGTTTTATTCCTCAGGGCTTTCTTTCATGTCTTGGAATCTTTAGTATTTATTTATATGGAGAAGGTGGAAATGGAATTGGATGATTTTTTTCCCCCCAATGTACATTACTCTGCTTCATTTACTTTGACAGAGAAGTATTGTGAAGAACGATTCACTTGCAATATTAAACATTTTGCTGGATCCCTGATCTTGCACTCCCTCTCTGTGCTGAACTAATTCACTTTGATGTCCATATGATTTTTGCATACAAAATAATTACAGGATTAGGGCCTAAGTTTTTGACAATTTGTTATACCAATAACAGAAAAACCACACTAAGATAATTGACCTTGACTTCTCACATGTGTATGCCTCCTTATCTTACCATGTAGAACATCCAAGATGGTTAAATCTCTTCCCTTGCAATAGCACGCAGAAGGACTGATACTTGAGTGGCTGCTGGAAGCAAAGTGATTGCAGCACCAAATGTGAATTGTGAGTCTGTTGATAACATGCAACCCATGATAAGAAAGGCACGCTTGTCTTATTAATTATTTATATTTGGAATGCACTTATAATATTCTAACAGAGACAAGGTTTGCAGGGAGATATAATTGGGAATCAGTTGGGCTGACAAATGATATACCAAAATGAATTTTAATTAGATTAGAAAAACATTCCAAAGAACTCATTGTATAAGAGATGAAAATGAGTAAACACAGACCATCTCACCTATTTTCATTCACAATAGTCAGTGGATAATGGAGACTTAAGCAACAATTAGTATCTGTGTAGTAGGCTGATTTTTCTGCACTGAGGTAAATCTTACAATCCCAATCTCTGAAGGTGGCCTTTCGCAACCATAGCCTTGATAAATTTTAATACAACTTAGAATCGTGATTTATGTTGGGACCATCTAATTGTTTTGGAAAAAAAGAAAGTCTATGCTGAAAAATTAAGGATAATAAATAACTGAAAGTTGATTTTTTTTTTTGCCAGTACCAAGGAAAGGTTACAAAGTTCAGTCCTTTTCATAATATTCCATAGCAGTATAGGAAACTTGTGTTGGCTTCAGTGTCAATCACTGTTTAGAAATGTCACCAATAATTTGTACTCTGGAAGTGCTCAATGTGTGAACCCCTGGCTCTAATTGGATCCACTAATTTCAGCTAAATCTTGTCCTGTCAGCAGCTCAGCAGTGGGTAGGATATTGAAGCTCTAATGAATCCAGTAATAACTTTAAATTGCCAACCTGGATTATTTAAAATTTTTATTATGTTGAAAATAGTTTTGCTTTCCTGAGGAAAAAAATAATCTCCAATTAGTTCTTAAATAACTATGCTAAATTACTGACCATGCAAGTGAGACATAGACATTTTAGGTGTGCATGTGTCAGTGTATCAGAGTTTCCTCAGTAGAGAAAATTAAAAAAAGAAAATTAGGAGACAATGATGTCCAGATAACTTGGATCAGAAAAATATTATTTCATGCTTTGGTCTAGCAAGCATAGAACTAATTATGGAAATAAGCATTTTTTCTGAGAAACAGGAGTGACAAATCCTATCTTGTTTCAGTAGCTGCTTTGGTGAGATAGAGGCAGTGCTGCTTTTTCAACTTAGTTTCTTACCCTGGTTGTCTAATGAAATGTGATGAAATGTGCAAACAGAAATGTTTGTCTGTGTCTATCTGTCTATCTACTCATGTCTTCACCCAGGAATTTTAGCAGTTGTGATAAAAGTTTAGCAAATTTGACAAAGGAAGATATGCCTCAGAGATATCGTGTGTTCAAATTTGATGTTTACCAATGCAGAAAGATCCTATTCAGAAGACACAGTTCAGTCCAGATCAGCCTGCTCACAGCTGTGCTGTAGCAGTGAGAGATCCGCCCTGCCTGTCTGGGCTTCTGGCCACAGAGGTGCTGACAGCGAATGAGAGCCCTGCACTATCCCTCCCTCCATCCCCTGCCTACTTGCAAGGTCTGGCAAAGGCTCCTTAGGGATAAAAGGAAATGTCTCAGGCTGTTTTAGTGGGCAATCCCCACTTTGTGAGGCAAGAGAGCAGCATCAAGAGAGCACGGGGAGCAGGGAGGATGAGGAAAGCTTCTGGAAGCACCAGAGATCTCAGTAGGTGCAGGGACATTGAAGGCAGCTGCAGCTAGTGAAGGAAGATGACATGGAAGTACTGGGAGATACCATGCACTAGTGGTTTGGGCTCTCACTTGTGGGGAAGATTTAGGGATGTGAAGGTATGAGATTAAGCAGAAATGTAGAGATGCTTGTGATACTGGAGAACACAGGATACAAATCCAACAGTAGTAAGCCTTCACTAGCTGCGCAACACACGGAATGCTTGGGTTTGGTTCATTTCTTCCTTGAAATTTCTGTGCTGAAATGGATTATATCTTATGCTGAATGATATCCTACTGCCTTAAGATATAATGCAGCAGGAGTTATCCACTGAGATGCAGCAAGAATACTTGCAAGATCACCTCAGAGGATGTTCTTGTGAATATCTCTCTAGGCTAAAGCAAAAGGTGTTTTTCACAAATAGGACACAAATTTTTATTATCCAACTACATAAGTGCATGCTGTGTATCATAAAGCTGAACAAGGCTTACACAACCCATAATTACAATAACATTATAGCTTCCTTGTTCTCAGAGATGAACACATATATCCAAAATATGTGTGCTCTGTCTGAAGACATGAGCCTCATTTATTTCTACCCCTGCTATTATGTAATCATAGTAGAGCCAATGACCTAGAACTAAGAACAACTTTTAAAGCTTTGGATTTATCCTTTGGTGAATTATGGACCTTATTTTTTATTGCCTAAGAAGCACTCATTTAAATAATTACTCTAAGTATTTGTCTACCCTGCCCTTTCTTTGTGCTGTTAAAAACAATAGAGATAATAGTAATGTAATAGCAAATCCTGCATTGTATTTATAATTTCAGTTTTTCAAGTTCAAAATTTTCAAGTTTAAGTTAACTTCATGACAAATTACATCTTTTCTTGATGATTAAGATTTGAGTTTCTGATATCCTTATGTGAAATTCTTTTCCTTTAGTCCAGCCCCAAGCTCTACATTCACTTATTACTTTCAGTATTTGTTCTCCCCCCTGAATTTTTGCAATATTTAAAGGCCAGTAGACTTTATTTTCCTATGGTCTCAAACAACTGGAATTTGGTCACCTCAGGCCATATAGAAGAACTGCTTGACAGAATTTAAAAAAATAAAGAAATAAGCATATGTTTCCTAGGATTGGTTCTTATGTGTGCTTGACTGACTGAACTCTCCTGAGCTGACTGTTCAATACATCTGTGATTGAGTCGTACTGCTAACAGCATGCTAAGACACTGAGAGTCTAGGATAGAATCTTTCAATTATTGTTTCATGCCAAATACATGAAAGTTGGAGAGATATTGCATTTCACTGTGTCATAAATTACCCAGATTTTAGTGTGCCTTCATTCAGTCTCTTGATTCCTTCAGCTTGTTTTCTCTCAGTTCCCTTTGATTTGCCCACATCCTCCCGATGCTGAAGTATCCAAAAGAGAGGAGAGGAAAGCGATTGCAGAAGCAAGATAAACTTGGAATGTAGGAAGCTGCGGTTGAATTATTTTATGTGTAAGCTGAGTTGGAAACTGCAAGCACAGTACAGAAAGAATATATTCAGATTTTGCCTTGCAAGAAAAGGAAGAGACTCATATGAAAAATGACCACAAAAGGAAATGGGTAGCTGAAGAACAGGAGGATGTAAGCTTGCCACCTGCCTCCTTTGAAACGAAGTAGCTGGTGTATGCATGTTTTCTTTGGATTCATTTCAGTCCAGCCTTCTAAACTTCTGCTTTTCTTACTCTTGGCTCCGTTCATGGTGGGATTTCCCCAAAGATCCGTTACTATTTTGCTTCAGGTAAGCTGGTTTCTTTATGGTGCTGCATCAGCCAGAGCTGCACTTCTTGTGAACAAATGTTGCATAAATTATGAAGAGTGGTAAGGAGAAGGAGAAAAAAAATCCATTAGCAACACTTAGATTGTAAGTGTCTGATAACTGTTTTAATAACTGTACATTTGTCTTCAGGATCAGAGACTCCAAAGGCAAGTACATGGATTTGCAGCTTGTTTTCATTGCTTCGTGTATCTATAGGTGGAGGAGAAAAAATAAACATAGATAATACCAAATGGAATGAATGACTGGAAAGCTAAACTCCTAAGCTCCTCTGAGATATTTTATCCAGCTAGTAAACTCTTGCTAGAGATATGCAGTAAATGCTAAAGAAGCAGTGTATTTAATTAGATAATATTTGCAATGTAAACGTTGATAAATTAGTTAATGGGCTGTATTCCTTCCTTGCAGAGGGCTGCTGAAAGTGACAGTCCTTGGAGGAAAGGAGAAGTTGCAGCATAAGGTGCCTGCAGCTTCCCTTGTGCCTTCACTGGGGACACTGAGGACAGCCAACATGACTGGCTGAGGAAAGAACAAAGAAAAGTCTTTGCTGGTGGTGTGCTCTGCTGTCAGTCTTCCCACTGCCCTGCCTTAGTAGGAATTTCAAGGGAAATTGGCAGAAAGCTTCCTCAAGGTGTGCACCAGGTGTACGCACATATTCTCTCGCTGAGTCTGTCAGGATTTGGGGGAAAAAAAAAAGTCAAGAATTTGATGCTGTGAATTTACAAAAAGGTTCTTCAAATCAGAGGTGTCTGAATTTCTCCCAACCATGGTCAAGGCCTTGGCTGGGAATCTTGCTAGAAGGGGAACTTACTAAAAGCAAGATCCCCTTACAGTCGTGGCAGAAAACCAAACCAAAACAGCACCTAGGACTGTATGAATGATGTCTCCTGTATCTGTAGTCTGAATGGCTGTCTGTGTTCCAGGATCATAAAAATGTAAGGGCTGGTTTCTTCTGCTGCACTTTAGCAAAAGTTCCATTTTAGTGGAACATACTTTTACAGGTGCCTCACCTAAATGGAACTGTTAAAACAGAAAAGCCTGGCCAATATTGCAGCAGAGAAATGTTTGGGAAATATTGACTGAAGCATTCATTACTAATTTTTCTAGGGACAGATTTTCAGCATTAAGTTCTGTTCTTGTATATAAAATTTCCTGCCTGTAAATAATTACAAGCACATTTTTCCTAGAAGCAATAACAGCGTTTTAATTCAAATTTTAAAAATAGTAATATTTACAGCTTTAAAAAAGAAGTCAGGGCCAGAAAGACCTTTACTAGACTTTCAGGACTACATTGTTTTTTGCAAAAGGTCAAATTAGCACATTTTCTTGTCCCATTTTAGTAATGAAAATTCTCTCTATTGTCACTCACCTGCCCTTTGGCAATGATTAATCCAAGTCTTTTCAGTGTCCCTTATGAACATGGGACAACCACTGCTCTGTCTCTGCTATGGATACATTTTTCTTATGGAGGGATGTTTGTCCACCACTTGTTCACATACATCCCATGCCACCATTTGTGTGCACATCATTTGTGCCCAGCAGCAGTGTGCATGAGCATGGCAGAAAGTTTTGAATATCTGATTGCTCGGTAGAGCTCCCTGTAACTGGGGAAACAGTAACAACCTTTTGCACTGAGTTCAGAGTCCATGACAGAGGCACCTTTAGCAAGTGCATGAATGACTTCACTATACTGAGCACAGAACTGTGTGCCTTTACCCTGCTCATGACTCTTTAGTGATGGTGGCTGCATTTACCCTACAGATTAGCCCTAAAGCTGAGGGTGTAGCTCTTCTGCCACACAAACAATTGCAAAGCCCCAGGCTTTTCCCTCAGGGGGGCTGGCCATGGGCGCAAGGCAGTGCCACAGGAAGGACTAAGCTGTCCTTGAGTTGCAGCTTTAGCCAGGGTGTTTCTCTGCCCTGCTGTCAGTTGATTTTACCCATGGACAGTGAGTAGTCCTCTGCAGCATTCTCCTGACATTTCATTAAAATCCTGAAAAACCCCAAAGTGGCTGCTGAGTTTTAATTTGAGGTAGTTCACAGGTAGCTGGCAATTAGCACTAACCTGCCTATTCCTTCCTGTACAAAGACAATGAGGACCAGAATTCCTTCTGCTTGATGATGATGATTGCTAAGAAACTGGCTAAGATGTCTGAGCTGTTCCCTCCCTCTCCCTCAACCAGCTGGCTCTATAATCATCAGCCCTTTCCACTCAGACTGCAAAGTAGCACATAGCTGAAGAGGAGAGGTTGAAAAATGCCAGTCACTTTCATAACCATATGGCAACTATATTCATTGGGTGGCTGAGAAGGGCTGTGGTGTTACCACATGTCTGTCATTTTTCTGCTATAATGTGGACAATCTCAGGTACAATTTTAGCAGTTTTGAGTGTTTAGTCTGTCTCGGGTCATATTGTGCAGTAGAAAAACACAGATGCATCCCTACCTGTAAAACAGTTTTGTGAGTCCCTGCAGAAAGGAAATGAGACTGATCTAAGAAAATATTCTGATATCCTGGGGTAGAAGGCACAGCCATAAAAGTTTTCCTTTGTACTGTACGTATAATTTTAAGTAATACACAGTATAGTAAATATGTAAGAAAAACAATGCATAAAATGAAGCCTGAAACCAAAGGTCTCCTCCACCTCACTCTCACCTGAACTTACTCCTGCTCCTTGCCTCTTGCTGGTACTAGCACCTGTATGGTGGCAAGGTGAGATCAACTCACTAAGCCAAGAGACAGGTAACCCTTCAAAAAAATTAAGCTTTGGTATAGTTACATGCTTGTGCAGAATGATGCATGGGTCAGGCAGGAATACCTGGGACAAGGAACAATGCTGGTACCATGCCATGGCCTCTCAGGCTGAACATGAGGAGCTGATGATGGACACGAAAAGCAGGGAGTATGCTGAGAGGCACAGTGGTTTTCAATACATTTTCTGTTTGGTGACCTTGGAGTCATCAACTAATTACCCTGTAATCAATGCTTTACAGAAGAAGACATTTTTCTTTCTGTGGGCATTCAAAGATAGAAAATTATATCATTTCTCTTTTTAAACCATTCACACTATCTGTGACTCAGGGAAGAAAGAATACTTGTCTATCCCTCAGCCTGAACCAGACACCTGAGGTTTTGGCAAAGGCAGTGGTTAGATGGAAGCACGGAGAGATATATGTAGAGATTCTCACACTGATCTGTGCAGCATACGTGGTTTGAGAGGGTTCAGGGAAAAAAAAGTTTCACGATTCTTTCTGGTTAAACATGACTAACAATGAGGTAATGGTGGCTCAGAAACATGTTGTAGTTAAGGTTGCACTCCAGAGACTGTGGTTAGCTTCCCAGGCTCTGCAATTGGGCCAAGAAAAGTAATTACAGCGATTAATAATAATGTTTGATTTGCCAGTCACATAGTCCATTCCTCAGAGCTGGTTGGTTTGGAGGAGGGGGAGGTAAACTGTAGGAAGGAAATCGGAGCAACAAAGTACAGTTCTTGCAGTGTATAACCAAATGCTGCTGGAGCCACATCAGTATGGTGTCAGCAATTTTCACACAGCTGCAAACTGGGTTTGAGCTGTGGAGCAGGAGTTAACCAGCGTGTCTGTGTAATGCTGGGATGATGTGTGCAGTGCAGTACGGGGTAACTCACGCACTGTGCCCCACGGCTGAGCACGGCGGAACAGGGGAGGCTGCTTTGTGTAACTGAACACCAGGCACAGTGATGATGCTGTGGTCTGGAGAAAGGCTGTGCTGCTTTGCAGGGCTGGACTCTACAGCCAGGATAATATTTTGTATCTCTGAGGATGAACAATTATGTGAACCTCGCCTTTCTGTTGGAGATTTACTGGGAATTCAGTGGTAAACAGCAATGTAAAATGGGAATTGAAAAGGGAGCCTTGCTTGTAGCACTAATCACAGAACCTCAATAACATCCCATTGTGTGTTTCCTACCCCTGCCTTTCAGTGTGCCTGTTGGGAAGGTGGAGCACACAGGAGGAAGCAGGCAGGGGCTGCCGTGGCAGAGCCAGCGGGAAAAAAGCAAAAGCCAATCCCTTGGCAAAGTTTGGCTTCATGATTATTGGAGTCCTTGGTGTCACCACAATGAAGAGGAGTTGCCATGGAAACCATTGCAAAAGATTAAGCATATCAAGGAAACCTGATTGTGAGAGAATGGTTTGAAATAGAAGAATTAAATTAATATAGAAATGATGTTTTTGTTTCATTTCACAAGTCATGGTAGAAACCTTTACATTCACAAACATCCAATTAAGAGAGAAGTTATAGTGAAATCTGCAAGCCTTATTTCAGAGAAGCATGATTGCTCTATAATTTAAGGAAAATAAATAGTGTTTTACTATCCAAAATGAAAATCCAGTGGTGCAGACTCTGTTATTCTTCATTTCCCCACCGTAGGATCTGCTGAAATTTTTTGACATTTGAGGCAGACAGGCCGCAGTGACCCCCTGGGATACACTCACAGGTGCAGTGGCTTCCAGCCATGGAGTGGCCAAATGAATTTCAGATAGTTGGGAGAGGAAGGGAACACTTAACTCCTCATTCCCTTTTGTCACATGCTGGCCAGGCTCCTGGACCAGCTAAGCAGTGCTCATTTGCAAGTTATGAGAACAGAATGGCAAAGGTCAGTGTTTTATTCCGTCTGTGCTGGGCACTGCCTACGCCAGTCCTTGGCATAAAGCAAAAGATGCTTCAAACTGTTTCATAGTGATCAGAAATCACTAGCACAGCTGGCTTAGGCAACTGGGAAGAAAGTAGGCATGGAGCTCATGATCACTCCTCCCACTCCTGGAATGCCCCAAGGACAACCAGGGAGTTGGCATCTGGATCCTACAGAGGAAATTAAAGCCAAGTAACAACTTTCATGCAGTACTAGAAAATAATTGAGTATCATGGATGGACTGGAAAATCCAACCCACTGACCCCTGCCTTTGCATCAGCACTTTGATGTGTCACAGTCAGCAAGGGATTCATCTCTTAAAACGCTATTTCTGGCCTAGTATAAAATCAATGACACTGGTTTCACCCTGCTGCTCTGAGAATGTTTCCAGGAAAAGAAGAGATTATGTTTCATTAGTGCAAACACTAAACTCTGTGTCAAGAAAACACAATGGAGTGTTTGGCAGTAACAGAAGACAACCCTAGGATGACAGAGTAAGTGTGTGCAGAGGCTCTTGGTTTGGAATAGATGTGTTGGACTGCCTGTGTCATTAAGGCTGTCTTGCTCAGCTCAGGGTCTCTGAAATAATGACACTGGAACATCTGAAGAACATGACTGCTCCATCTCCTCCTTGGAATGAGTAGTATCCATGCAGCTGAATCTGGCCACAGCCAAGGAGCTCAGGTTTAGTTTAAAAGGTCTTCATTCACTTTAAACACCTGTCCATTGACCAGGCTTCATCCAGTCTTACAGTCTTATAGAGCTCCATTTGCCCAAATGGTGCTGATTCAAAATTAAGATATCAAGGGAGATAATGAAATTATTAAGTGCTTCTCAATTAGGAAATATGGTACTGCATAATTTTTTTTTTTGAACCTATGTGATGACCAATGCCTCTCTTCTCTATTTGCTTAAGGCATTGCCTGAGGTGAAAGAAACTCACACAAAGACAGACACAATCCTTCCTGATTAAGTTTTATTACTGGGCCCCAAAACTTTCATCCAGATAGAGTGTCCTGCACTATATTAACCCTTATGTCTTCATTAAAAAAGGCCAAACTCTTTCCCAAAGTGTTTATGGTATCAACACTGTACTAGAAGGTGGTGGGTAATTAAACTTCACGAGTGTGTCGTGGAATGATGGAAGAGTGTTGGATGTTCCACAGCAGGCCCAAAGGCTGTATATTGAAGATGACTTTGACTCTGCAGCTGTACACTTTCCATTTACCACTGTCACATAAAAACTGTGACACTGGGCAATCTTTGTCTAAATTTTGTAAGATCCCAGATCTGAATACTGCATGGTACTTTTCCAAAGATACCTCTGAGAGCCCCTTGGAAACCTGAGTTGTGTGCATAATTGTTTTAGATGCTGTGAGTAGAAGCGCCCTGATACTGGGATGATGAACATAAAATTCTAGATAAAGAAAATAAGTACACCAGCAGACACAAACAGCTGTACCGGTTTCCTGTTTGAATCTGGCTTCAAGTCAAGCTGCTGAGATAGCTCTCTAACATCCTGCATGGATTGAGTCCTGCTCTGCTGTGACTGCCTCAGCCTAAGAATTGTGCAGTGATATTAAAAGCCAGCTGAGATGTGTGCTCATATTTTGCTGCTGGGGGCAGCCAGGCTGTGTGGAGCACTGATGATCTTGTCTTCTGTGTTCAGCAAGAGCAAACAAGATGTTTCAGGGTCTGGCATCCAATTCAGCTTTCCTCTGAGGCTTTCTAAGAAGGGGCTTGGCATTTAGTTTGTTGACGTGGTGGGTTTATATGCTAGCACTGATCAATAGCATGACATGTAGCGTTTGTCACTGCTGCACATGGATCCTGAGTATTGTATGGATCAGGGAAAAAAAACTACAGTAAAATGAATCCATAGAAGTGTGTTTTCTTTTTTGTGTTCTAGCAGACTAGACATATATATGTAAAAGAAGAGAAAACACTTTCAGTTCTTATAATTATTTAAGCCTATATCTCAATGTGAATCCCTGTTAAGAATATACAGCGTAATAGTGTTTTCTTTCTTCTGCTTTTCCCACACTGTTGTGCTGTTCACTTTATTATTGCTGTCACAATCTGCTCTCTGTCCAATATGACTGCTATCCCCAAAGGTTTATTCTACATAGCAAACATCCTGTAATAGTGACCTACTCTAATAACAGGAAATTTATTTTTAAACTGCATAATGCCTGCTCCATATTAATCTACTTCTTAAAAAAAAAAAAGTTTGACATGAAAATCTACTAATTTTGCCCAAAGCCTGATCATTTCCCACAAAATTTTGTATCTTCTAAAGTTTGGAGTCTGCACTAATTTGAGTTAGCAATGAGGCATTTTTTCTTTCCTCTTCTGGTCAATAAATGCTAACTAATAAATATCAGGAAACAATCAAAGCAGTCAAACATCAAAGGTCAATGCTTATCAGTCACAATCTTTTCAGAAGCAACTTTATTCTCCTCATTTCAGCCAGTAGCTGCAGAAAGAAGTTAACCCTTGGTGTGCATAGACAATAGTCAAAAATATGACTCTCATCGTGCATTCTGGAATGGGTTAATTTTTATCCAATTGCATTCCTTTTCCTTTCTCCCCTACCTAGCTTCACCTTTGCAATTCCACTTTGAGGTCAATGGCACTGTTATCCAATGGGTGATAAGACATGAGTCTTGGATTTCTGTCTCTAAGTGATTTTCCTGGAAAGCAAGAAAACCCATCCTGTCAGATCCTTCTTCAAAGGGCCCAGTAAGTTTGCATTCACTACATATGCTGGAATATCTAATGAATAAGTGTAATCCTTTTGGGTTTGCTAACACAAAGAACTAATTCATCTTAGACCATATTTTAATACCCTTAAGCCTGAAGGGTCACATTATCACATTATCAAATCTCTGCTCTATCAAAGTATTTTCAATTGCATCTTTTTTTTTTTTTTGACGCCTTTAAACATGACTTCACAGTGCTTCTTCCAGATCCATTTTATATTCTGCATTGCCTGCCTCAAGGATATCATATGCATCTCTATCTTAATGAAGTTGAGTTCTGTATCTACTACCAGGCTATTTTCTCCCAGATAAATCATCATGTCTGCTCCTGTCAATGCATCTAACATAACACACGGATGAGAACGCCAGCTGATTTCCACTAGTCTGTCTCTCTTCCCCTGTGTATCACAGCACTCTGCACTGCATAGCTAGCCCCTAGTGCTTCCCTCATCACTGTTCTGACACTGATCACCTTTATGCTTCATGATTTTTCCTTTTTATATATTGAGTGAGGCCTCATGCATTCACCCCAGTTTGCAGGAAAGAAAACTTGTTCTGTGTATTAGGCTGTCTGAGAATTCAAACAGAAAATAAAATTTAGCAAAACTTCAACATAGTTTTTCTTCCCAGTTTGGCCAAATCCTTCTTCAGATAAAATACTCACAAAGCTGTCACTGATTCTGACAGGAAGTATGTGCTTAATGCTTTACATTGGTGCTTTTCCATGTCAGTGTTTGACTTGGACAATATTTAACAAAAAGCCTAATGAGTCCTGTCTTAATGCTAGGACTGAGACAGAGTGTAAGGCCATTAACTTTTGTATCTGTTGCCAAAATATCCTGGCAATGAGCAGGTTCCTACCAGTTATAGTTGATAAAATGTGTACGCTGTCCACTGTCTGATGGGCCACTGCAATCCTACTAACGAGTTGTGAGTCATTAAAACAGTTAAAAGAGGAATGGCTGGTTGTGCTTCCCAATGTCTAGGTGTATAGCAACTTTATTTGACTCCAGTCTAATTAAACCTCTAAAAAGATGACAAATGTCCTTTCCAATTATTGGATGTGTTTGCTTTTGAAATGCCAGTGCATTTATGGAATCCCTGTTGGGGAGTGGGTATGGTTGGAGCTGCTTGGACTGCATTATGAGCTGCAGACTGTCCATCCGTGCTGCCATGGTGACTACTGGAAACCAATGCACAAAATCCTCCATACTCTCATGGACATGAGGGATATTGACAGGAAAACTTGTCTTTGCATCAGCTTCTGTCACTGTTTTTCGCTTTTCCTTCTTTCAGGATAGACAGGATTAAAAGTGTGCTAGAAGAAAGGGCTGGGGGAAAAAACCTCTGTGTGTTCCCTGAATGCATGGCTAATTTATTTAGCATGAAACACTTTCCTTTCTGCTTCTGTTTCACATTTTAATAATTGTTGAACATGCAATAAAAATAATAGATAAAAGTGTAACAAAACATTTTGGGTTTTTTATCAATTTCAACATATACATTTTCCCATCCAAAAGGAGAACATCTGTATACATGAGAACTCTGCAAATGACAAAATGACAAGAACCACAAAATTTCACAGACTTCCTTAGAGTTGGGAACTGTACAAGTTCTGCCATGTAGACTACTAGCAATAGCAATATCCTATTAATTGTCCTAAGAATTCTTTTCCATATAAGCAAACTCTCTAGTATTCTGATGTAAACAAAAAAATTGTACCAGTTCAACACTTTCACAACAAAAAAGAGATGGGCTAGCTTCTAGCAAAAGGCCTTCTTCTCCTGCTGGAATGATGACAATATTTATGTAAAAGTAAAGATTGCACCTGTTACAATCACTCATTTACACCCTTTTAAAATAAAACAAGATTTTCTCTCTCAGATCTAGTTTCAGCATTCAAAATCTTTACAAAGACAGCTGAACACTTGGGTCAAATGCAGTGGGGTGGAGCTTCCCCTTTCTGGCATGAAAGTGTTTCTGCATTTTTATGCCGAGTAAGTCAAAGCTTGTAAAAAATAATTTATGAACATGGATAGGAATCTGTGCTTGAAGAGAAAACTGTGATTATGGACAATAGTGAGGAAGCAGGTGGGATACTCTTGAGTTTCCACTGATAATATGCATTGGATGAATAGAAATGAAACTTGGAAAAGAACTTTCCTTTCTTGGCATTTGCACTGTCAGAACTACTTTGACCTTTAACTGGTATGTCCAGTACCTACCTTTACCTAGGTGCTATGCATGGGGTATATTTTCATGACAAGGATGTCCTAGTATTAAAAGTAACTATGTTTATAACTTTCTCTTGGCCCCTAGTTGGGTCAAGTTAAAAATATTAAAGAACTAGATATCAGAGAGAGAACTAAAGATTTAGAAGGAAAGCAGTGCATTACGTGAAAAACAGTGATACACGGGTGAAGGAAATTAAGGCAATAGAAGCCAGTTGGGATAAAAGAGGATTTTGGGTTGAAAGTGAGCTCTGGAAGTTGTCTGGCTCACCATCCCAATCAAAGCAGAGACTGAAGTTCCCTTGCAAATAAAAAGTCTGAAGAAGAGGCATTTTTCTGCAGTAAACCGCTTGCCTTATATTTGTTTCTGAGACACAAGGTACACAAGGTGCATATAAACCCCACCATGATACCAGTCAATGCCCAGAATGCCACATTAAGCAGACCTCTGTATCAATTGCTTTTACTTCCAATTACTGCTTCCCAACCCAGCTCCTGCTCCCTGCAAAGGCTAACTGACTGATGCTGCTGAAGTCACATAAGTGCTGATAATACCAAGAATTTGGTCTGCACTTTATCAGCAGCCCTCAAATCTCATTACCAGGTGGATAGACATCATTATCTCTTTATCCCGTTGGGAATAACAGTGTGCAGAGAAGTTCCTTGCTGAAGGTCATACAGCAAGTCACTGTAAGAGTCTGAAACTGGAATTATGGTCAGCTTTATCCTCATCACAGACACTCACGTGTTGATAAAGCTGCTGGCATTGCACCCATGCAGTTATCAGGACCATTAACTGAACCCCCTAATAGTGGAAATGGAGGGCTGGTGAATAAGAACTGTCAGATATACCTGTCTAGAAATATGTTCTCTGTCCTAAAAGATAAGAACTAAGCTGATGTTTATGTGATGCTTAAAATTCAGTCTTTCTTAGTATTTCCTGTTGATGCCACTTTTTTTTCTTCTTAGGTTTTGGTTTAGCTTTATTTTTTTTTCTTTCTTTTTTTTCTTTTTTTTTTCTTTTTTGTATGTTTTGACCACATAAAGCATTTCTTCTCCCTCAGAAAAAAACAATAGAAGACACTTAAAACTGAAAGTGTTGCTAAAGTCAGTACATACACCTGAACTCAAATGTGCATTTGAGGTGTATCGGCTATGGAAGACTCCTGAAGGTAATAAGAGTGCCTACTGAAGCTTAACTCTGCTATGATAAAATGTGTTGCCTGCTGAGAGAATGTTTGTCTGGAGCAAAAAATCAATGGATCACGGCTATTCCTCACTGTTATTTATTTTAGAACTGATCCAGTTTGAACAGTGGTGCAGTTGATCTAGCAAAACCTGGTAATTTTTTGCTACTATTTCCATTCGTGAGCTTTGTTTCATTTCTTTGTCATACTTTGTAGGTTCAGGCAGATCCTTCTGTTTATCTATGCAAATATTTCATTCATTGACTCTTTTATTTTCTTTCTTTCTTTCCCAGGAGACATCTTTATTCATTACATATCTAAGTCCTTTTCTTTAAGCTCTCTAGCTATGCTATACAAGATATAATCCCTCAATTTATTCCAGTCTAGGAAAAAAAATCAACAGATGAAAGGCTCAGGATATGTCATAAGATTTACTTCCACTTCAGTATTTTAGACAACAGATGATCCATTTACAAAGCAGTGATCTGTGTCCAAGACTGGGCTTCCTGACAAATGGACGTACAAGGGAAATAAACATTCTGAGTATGATTTCTGATTACCTATGACAGGTACCTGAGGGTGTCTGTCTCTTTACAGCTTGAGAATTTTTGTATATTTTTTATGTAAAAAATAAAGTCTTGCTGAATTGAACTGAACTTATAAACTTCAGGAATTAAATGAGGTCCTGATTGTTGCCAATAAAAATGGTATGATGCTTGTTTATGTTATTAATCTTGAGAAAATGTTTTAGGGTAAAAATATTATTGTTTCAAATATATGTGAGCACTTTTGAAAAAAGGAGAACAGCTGAGAGCAGTTGAATAGAGGCAACTTTAAAAAAGAATAAAGGACTTTTTTTTTTTAATTCAAGCTGCTTAAAATTAATTTAAATGTCTGTTCCTAGTGTAGTGTCTAAGATAAGCTACAGATATTCACAGTTGCCAGGAAGGTGAAGGTGCAGTGAAAACACCACTGGGGGAATTAATTTCAACCTATTATTCTTCAGGATGTATATTGTTCACAGTATAATTCTATTACCAGACACTATGCTGAAATGGAGCAGGCAGAGCCAGTTGGAGCGTGGGGATCTTGAATAGATGCTCACAATAGCACATTCATTTTCAGCCACCATACAATATGCAAATGTATACACTGTGATTTGTAATTGACCTTAAAACTTACCATCTACATGCCACAGTTCCTGTGAGTACCCCTCTCAGTTTTCCTGCCAGTGTGACAATAAAGCATCTCATCACAAAGGTTTCACAAACAATTTAGTCATCAGTACTTTGAGAATTTTTTTCTTTCTGTTTCAGAATTAACTCTATTCCAGGCTAATAATTACAAAGAGCATGTGACATTCCTTATCTAAAGGCAGAGCAATGCCTTAATAAATAGAAACTCTTCCATTCTACTTTTTATAGAGATAGAGCCATTTGAGGGGGCAAATGAGACTTCTTTGACTTCTGTTGTATGTACTGCTTGATGACAGTGGGACACAAGTAACCATAACTGGCTCATCAGGATCTGGTGAGGTGCAAAAAGGGACAATGAGAGAGATTTTTGTAGCCATAGGCCGTGGGGTGTTAGCAGAGTCAGTACCTGAGACAGCCAGCACTGGATATGAATGTCTGGGGAGTGGGAGCAGACTGACTGCTCTAATTTACCCAGAGCAGTTGTTTGTCATAACATGATGATGCATGTTTGTCCATGGTCATAACATGATCCTCTGCAGAAACCCATCTACTTGGATCTGAAAGAAAGGGCTAAAGGAAAGGGTCGCACCTCTACCTCTGGCTTTCTGCATGTATGACTAGAATAGAAGCAATATCATGATGAATTTCCTGTGCTGATGCTCCTTCCTATCCTGTCCCTAAAATAATTTTGTTTCAACCCAACAATACTACTGGGAGTAGTAGAGGAGATGAAAATGGCACCAAGCCACGCAGCCAAGACACTCTTTGACTACAGTGAGAGTTGGAGGTGGATTAGCCTGATCCATGCTTGAGCACTATTGACCTTCTCTGCCTCGTTTCCTTATCAGTGAGTAGAAACAGGTATTGAGGAAACCTGGGACAATGGGTAGAAGGTGGCTTTTATCCATTGAAATTTACAGAATGTGGGCATTTCCTTTTACCCATTTACAGAATGTTGATATTTTCCTGTTTTGTGGGGATCTGATAATCCTGAAATGCTTCTGCTGATTTTATTCAAGGGAGTGTTTTCTGCAGTCATTCTTTCACATTTTGAATTTTTTTAATCTGAGAAATTCTGCTGAACAGAGAACTTTAAAATTGCCAAGATAAATACCATTCCACTAAGCCAAACTATTTTGTGGAACTATGAAACCTACTCAGCTTACCAGGACGCTCAGAAAGGGATAATAGGACCAGAAATTTAAATCAACTAAGACATTTGCAAACCAAGATATAGCTAACATTTTTGGAAAACTAGAAATCAAGAAAATAAGTCCAGCTATCCAAATATTCTTACCCTGTAGTTTTTAATTTGCTAAGCACACTTGCATTGTGTGTATATTGTATAGTGTATTGTATTTTCCAGGAGTTTGGAATATTGTCTCCTGGTAGAAAGGAAGTTGTTAAACAATTGTCCTTTTACATCTGTCAACTCAAGGCTATTCATATTTATCTTAGTGGAAGCTGAACCTTTCAACTATTTCCTCACATTCATCTGTCTTATCCCTCCCACCACAGAGAGTCCTCCAAAAAAAGTCTGAGACTTTTGTGAATACAGGTTACTATGTGCAACTTTGAACTCCCCACATCATACCCAACATAAATAAATAGATTAGATATTCTCTGATTATAAGAAACCTTGTCAGAAAAATGCTGTTACATATTTCTGTCATGCAAGATACTATTAGGCACCAAAATGATGATGTGTTACACATTTTGAATAGGCCCATCTCATGCCTAATGTAGGAGCCACTTGAACATTGTAGTTTTGAAAGTTTGGTTCAGGCTGATAATAAATGACCTCGTATTCCAATAATAAGAGATTGTGGGAAAGGGGGAGAGAACAGAGGAGACAAAACCTAATGAAGAGTGAAAATACAGAGACTGAAAAATGAAGGGAAGAACGTTCATCCATCCTTATTACTTACACAAAAGTTAAAACAGGATAACTGTTGAAATGTAGACCGAAAAAAATGGTTTCTGGCATCTCTCAGCTCTGCAGAAACATTCCTGATAATTTGTACTTCACACAGGAAATCATAGCCACATATGTCATTTTGAGAAATTCAGACTTCTGAGATTTGAAAAGTTCCTCTATTTTTTCCAGCACAATACAGCTACAGTGCTTTAAATTATAAGGGAGTAATTCAAAAATAAAAGACTTTACTTCAGTGAAATTTGACTGGATTTATGTTCCTGTAATTGAAAGCCTTGTTGGTGAAGAGCCATGTGATGTTACATATACTAGTTCCAAAAGGCAAGAGGGCTGATGGGTTATCTGTACAACATGACTGATGAGACTATTCCTTGCATTTTTTCAGGGAACAAGTAATTTGTACGAGTTTTTCTTTCATTTGTTTCAAGTAACAATGAACAAACACTCTGAAAATGGCAGGAAGGAGAAACAGCAGCAGGGATCTGGCAAAAACAACACATTAAGTTGCTCTATTAATAAACTGATCAAGGCCAGACATAGGCACAGGCATTGGCCAGAGGCAGCCCTGCCCCTTCCCACGGCTCTGCCAGGCACAGTGTGGGCTGGGTCCAGGTCCTGGCACACAGCTGGGTGAAGGTCACCTACATTCACAGGGGTTTAGCTAGTTCCTGCCACCTGGCACAAAGCTTGGAGAACCAGCCCCAGCTTGTTTTATACAGAAGTGGCTGGTGAAGTTACTTAAGGTCATGGAAGGGAAAAGAAGCAGAGCCACTTTGGGAAGGGAACAGTGGTTGGCAACAACTCTTTCTCAGTATCAGTAAGCACCTGGAAAACATCTGATGAAGAGTGAAGAAGGTTAGGTAAGGCCAGGTCTCATTTTCCTTAATTGCTGGTTTGGACTTTTTTTTTCTCCACCTTTTTAGGTGTCAACACAGTAGGCTAAGAGGAAACCTATCATCAGTGCATTTTCCTTGGGAGTGGGTTGGAAGGCTAAAACAGATATTTTGTACCACAGGGCAGAGCAACGGCACCTCAAAATCCCCCCAACAGAAGGAGGACAGAAGCTGAGAGACTTCTGTACTGATTAAGAGTAGGTGAAATGCTACCTTATGGGGAAGAATCTTCCCACAGAGCTCTTAAACACTCAGATCTGCGGAGTGGGTATATCTGTCTTACACACTGGCATAATGATAACATCTATATGGTGCTGAGAGAAAAACACAACAGCGATCCACAAATGTCTCCTTTCCTCACAGTCTGTCCATACTGATACTGCTATGACTCCCTGCCCTGTTCTTTCCCTGTCCCCAATCCTAAGTCCACTGACTGCATCATCCCCTCCCACTGGCCCTCCCTCCTCTTCTCCATCCATGAGGTTTCTTCAGCTTGTAAATTCTTTGGGGCAGTGACTGCTCCTTTGAGTACAGCCCTAATGGACACAGTTCTTGGCTGGCCCCAAGGCACAATCACAATAAATGTGAATAACAACAATAGTGACAAACATCAACATTAGTAATTACAATAATTATTATTGTTATTATTATACAGTCACCAGAATGACTTGGTAATTATTTGCATAATTTGTATAAATAATTTGCATAAGCAGAATAAAAGACTGCTCCCATATCCTGAGATCTCAACCATAACATTTTGTTCCCTGTATGTGCCAAGGATTCCCACTGGTGTCAGTGGGAGATTTTTTTCCTTTCTTATTCTCAAAACCAATTGCTCTGATGACAGAAATCAGTGGGAGTCCCAATAACATGTGGCTTCATCCAGTGGAGCGCTGAAGGTGCTTTACTACCCCTGTTTCCAATTAAGCTCTTTAGGTACTCAGCACTCTTCAGAACCTTCTCATGATGTGCAGGATTGAGCCCCTCAATACAGCTGTCTTTGGGCTCTGACTATGCAAAGTGAGCAGAGATTTTTTTTTTCCTTCTCCATTTTAATTGTCTATTTACAAAACAGATTCCAGAAGCTCAAGAGTATTTATGGCCTAATGGAAAAAGCCACAGTGGGTGGCTTTTTGGCTCACAGAAAGGGAGAGCCTCATCAGTGGCAGAGGGAGGAAAGTACACAACACAGGCATGGCAAGGAGCGCAGGGGGAGCAGAGGCGACTTACAAAGGTGTTTGCAGAGTGCTCTTCCAAAGAGCCTGGCACTGCCTCCAAGCTGCCAGTCTTAGGAGGAAAAACACTGTATATCAATGTAGAGCACAGAATAATCTGAGAGGCACCAAATGTCTGTGACAGTATGTGTTGTCATTTAAAGGGTGCTTCTTGCACAATTTTTTAGTTCACAAGCTCTTTCGGGATGTGCCTAGGTCTCCCAGTGAGGGATGTAATCTCTGGCACATGACATTATGACACTTTGCTCCAGAAGCAGTATGAAAATTAAGTTAGAAGAATGCTGAGGAAAGAGCTGCAACATGAAAAGCTGACATAATATGGGATGGCAGGGCAGAAACTTCAGGTTGCCACAGAAAAGCCCTTCTAGTCTTAGGATTAGTGGATTAATGCTGAGCTAAATCTCATATGTTGAGACAGTTTGACTTTTGTTGTAGACAAAAAAGAGTCAGCCTGAGAGGTTAAAGACTGCAGTGCAAGCTCTCCAAGGCCCAGAGAGCGGAGGCCTCCCCTGGGCCGGGAGTGGGGCGAGGGGAGCCCAGCAGCGCCGGATCCCAGCAGCGCCGGACGAACGCTCAGTGCAAAGCCTATTCCTCTGTCTCAGTATCAGCCAGGTTAGATTAGACTGCAGACAAAGGCATGTTTTCAATGTTTACTTTCCTGTTGGGTAGTCAGTGCTCCCTTTTGCTTCTGGAACTGCTCTGTTTCTGTGGCCGGAGTAAAGAGCAACAGGACAGGCTGCAATCGCTGCTCTCTGTACACATAATTAAATACGGGCATGCCAGATCTTACAGGGATCTGGCCTTCCTGCACTTGTTTGCCTTAGTGATGAACAAGTTAGAGCTTGCTTCCACTCCACAAAAATGCATCTGCACAGAGGGGAGAATTTCAGCTGCTTAAGTCTGAAAGCTGATAGAAAAGATTATTTGTTTTTTGATACTAATTTGTTTCTTGCCTCTGTAAAACTGATCCTCTCCTTGATCATGAGGACACTCCTCAGCTCCTCAGAAAAGTTAGCTCTAATTAATGACCTGTGACTATGAAGAAAAATATAGTGACCTCTCTGACCATATATCCAGACCTACTCACAATGTCTGCATTTTGAATTTATTTTATGGCCACAATAAGGATGATGTTGGGTTGATTTTTTGTGCCAACAAACCTTTTAACCCAGCTATTCAGCCACCTCAAAAACCTCTTTTCTTCCTCATAAACCACAGCCCTACAAACTGTCAGCTGCAGAATTAGGTGGGTTTAAACCAATGCCATATTAGTACCCCTTGGGGAAGGTCTGATTGTGTACCTCGAACCACTTGTTTCACTCAAGATTTTAGTAGTGAATATTGACAAATGATCTAGGAGGGAAGATGTTTCTGAATCATTATTTGCCACCTTTAGAAAACTCTATACGCCCAGGAGCAGATATTCATCTCTAAAGTTCAAAATGCTAATCCAGCTTTAGTGGAAGGTAAAGGTAAGTATCCTGTACACTAACTACAGGAAAACAAGAAATCCCTACAGATTGTTCCCCATTTCACATTATATGTATGTTCTCATATACACAGACTTTATTCCCAAGGGCCTATCTTTCCCTTTTCTTGTAACTTAAAAAACAGCTTAGTGCCTCTAAGTTAAAAAAGAATCTGTTTCCCAAGTTTTGATTGAAGTAAATCTCCACTTTTTTTTCAGATGATCTCCTGGTAATTGCTTCATCTTCCAGAGTTAATTTTCTCTTCACTGTATTGCTATCTTCAGATTGCCAAAACTGATGCCAAAACTGACTCATAATAGATGCTCACTCAACATTGTTTTTGCATTATACATTATAGAGGTCAGGATGTGATTACATTATTAGATTTTATACATGAAAGAAGTATCCGTATTTGAGGAATCAGTTGAGAGGAGAGGGGGAAGACAGCCTTTGTGTCCTATACTGAAAGACTAATCCTTAAGGCTTGATTTTGTGTATAACCTTGGGTTTTTGCACCTGCACAAAACTAAAGGCATTTACATGTCTAGCTATTATACCTGATTGCTGGCTAATTATGCATGTGAGATTGGAGATGGGGGAGGGAGGAAAATAGATCTAAAAATATTTTTTTCTTGGTGTTTTAGATAAACCGAGATATTTCCTATATAAACCCCTTTACAATAAAAGACATTTGGCAGGGAAGTGAGAGATATAGCTTATGAATACCAACAGAAATTCCATTTTCTAGCCACAGCATCTGAACATAAGTAAAAATGTTTTAAATACTCTCAAAGCCAAATTTCAGAACAAATTAATCTATTTTTTTTTAATTATTATTTTTTTTCTTCAGACAGTCATTAAGGTCTGAAGAAGAAAATGCATATGTTTCAATACCAAAAATATAGTATAGCAGGTTATTTTTCTCATGGCTTTGTCGAGAAAAACTGTTTGCTTTAGGACTGTGCTTTTCTAAAACTCCTTGTCCTCATTTGAAACAACACTGTGTGGATTATGGATGGTTTGCCATCCTCAACACAGCTGCATTGAAGACACTTGATAGAGAGAGAGGAAAAGGAAGATAGAAAAGATTGTATTAGGGCTCCTGTATTTTTATTTCTCTAGAGAGGCTAAGAAAAGGAAGAAATAAGATACATTGTGCTTGTTCAGCAATGGAGTATACATCCATGAGAGTTGACCAAATGCTCACAAATAAGCTCATTTTGTCTGGCATTATGTAGAAGACATTTTCAGGGGTGCCAGGTTACTTAGTCCTCAAATCCATTTACTGTGACCTGGAACAGTTGTTGATTTCCATTTCAATAGTTATTAAGGTTTTTATCCTAACCATCAGCGAAGCTTGAAATAAATACATTTTATTAGAGTTGGCAAGTCTGAGAACAGATGTGAGATCTCCCATAATCTAAAGGCAGGGAACCCATGGGACAGCAGTGTTCAGGACGAGGGCTGTTTCCTTCCAGAAAGCATTGGCTATGGAAATTCTCAAAGTGTGTGAGGTCTGCACACATTTCAGTTATGTAAAAGGAGAACTAAAAGGTATTTTACCAAGTTCTAGTGCTTCCCATTTTATTCTGTTAATGCACAGGGAGATAAAATGTCATGATATATTTATTTGCACTTGTTTGTGACGCCCAGTACAGATTGCAGACATTTTACAGTATTAGACCCCAAAACCCAGACCCATAAATCACAAAGAACATCTGCTATTCCCTTGTGGGAAGGATCTTAAAAGAGTGTCTTCTGAGCATCTCTGTTGTATGTCATTTATTACAAGTGGGCCCTCAGCCTGGAACAAAAGAGACCTCCTACATCCTCTTCCCCAGGCAGCAATTAACTGACCTCATCTTCCCACCCCCTTCATCAGCCCCCACAGGCAATTATCCCAATCAGCCTTTCTGAAGAAGACAACTGGGTGAACAGGTGGACCATTATTCTAAATAGTTTTGGGCACTTGGAAAAAAAAATTTAATGCAACAGGATACTTATACAATAGAGGCTGATATTGTAGAGGAACTGGGTTGTGTAAGGGTATTTGACTGCAAGATCAATTATAATTAAATATATATTTATAATATATATCATGTTCAATAATTATATTTTTATTGTATTTTTATTGAATGCAGGTGTGTATACATGTGCCTGTGTGTGAAATAAAATTCTGAAGGTCATTTGAAGCCTTTCCAATTTACTGGATAGATCTTATACAAGTAGTAGGAATTCTATATATCAGTTGCTGGCCTCTCAAAAATAATCTCTTGATTGGACAGTATAGCTTCTGACTATTGTCAGAAAAGAATGTGTGCATAGAGGCTGACTTCAGCCCACAGGATCCAATAGTAATATGGTAGAGGGTAGCAAAATATGGTTAAGAGCAGCAGAAGTGGTTTTGGTCCCTGGACAGTCATGGGCCATGGTGATGAGCAAGAAAACTCTGTCATACAGGTGGGAGAAGCAATTAAGATCCTCCCTGGAAGAAGACAGCTGAAACAATAGATGCTGCTGCCCAAATCACTGTTCTTGGGGCAAGCCTTGACTAAAGGAGAACTGCAGGTTTTCTGAATGGGAAAAAAATATTGCTTCCATTATATGAGTACAGAAGGAAAACATGAACAGAAAGCAGCAGCCCAACGGGAACAGGAAAATACTGATCCTGTGGTCTTGAGAGAAAGCAAAAAGAGAAACAAGGTCCTGTGGATACATAATTGGCAGTACCCAGATTTGAACTTTTGAACAAGAGAGTATTTATATTGGTCTAGGGAAAAAATGAAAGCAGAAAAGTAGACTATACAAAAGTGAGAAACATTGATTCATTTCATTGGTGCTACCAAAACAAAAATACTCTTGAGGTCTAAAGTACTAAGAAAAATATATGATAGATACAATAAAGGTGTTGAAGAATATTGTCCAGATAGTAAGTATAGAAAGCAATCTCATATATTTTTTGAATTTCTTTCTTTAGCGTGCAGTTGTCAGCTTACAATCAGTTTAAGCTATATGAAACTCTGATGTATCAAAGTGTGTATGAGCATATGGCAATAAGAGTTCACGAGCATGTGATAAACAGAAAACTGGTACCACACTGACTACAGGGTACACATGCACACCTTTGATTAATTTCGCAGATTGTGCCTCAGACCTCTGAGAACTAATGCAAAAATAATAAGTGTCCAGCTTTCTAACATTTTCCAGACAGTCAATCTTTTAGCAAAGTAACAAGTTTACCAACTTCATCCTTCTTGGCTGGCTTAAATTACTTCAATATTCAAAATGTCCTTTCTCAGCTTCCACTGTGAAATATGGGAAATCAGGAAAGTAGCTGTTTCTAATCCAATTGTTTCAAAGTCCATTCTGAAATCTGTACCCTGCCAAATCAGTGGCAAAACTCCAACAGAGTGAAGTGGAGCCCAGATTTTATAGATGATTTGGAATAAAGGAATAAATTTTGGAATACATTTTTCAGGCTTTTGCATTAAGTATTTTAATATGCAGCTTATTTATTTACTGCTACAAAAAAAAGTTAAAGATCTTGGCATTCTTTTATTCGCAGCATTTTGCCAATGTCTAGTGAAGGGCAATGAAAATGGCTAAGGAATGGAGCATCTCTCTTTCAAGGACAGACTGGGAGAGTTGGGTCTGTTCAGCCTCAGGAAGAGATGACTGAGAGGAGACCTGCTCACTGTCTATCAGTATCTGGAGGGAGGGTGTCAGAGGATGGAGCCAGGCTCTTCTTGGTGGTGCCAAGCAAGAGACAGGAGGCAACATGATGTGAGGCCCCTGAATATGAGGGAGAACTCCTTTCCTGTGCGAGTGACCAAGGAGTTGTGGAGTCTCTCTCACTGGATTTGTTCAAGAACTTTTGAGAACTGTGTTCTCAACACAGTCCTGTTCCCTGGGACAGCCCTTCTTGAGCAGGGAGGTTGGACCAGACCCACTGTGGTCCCTTCCAACCTCGCCTGTTCTGTGTGATTCTGTGATTGTCTGATTATACTTAGTATTCTGCCAGTTTACTAGAGATAAGCTCCAAAAGTACATAAAAATGTCATGCCTTATGTTAACAGAACTTGGAAAACATATCCAGCTAAGGAAGATGTAGCTGGTTTTGTAACTAAAGTCTCAATCTACTGGCACATTTTTGCTATGAACAAAGACTACTGTCTTGCTTATTTGAACTAAAAAGCTAATGGAAATAGATCCCCAAAACTAGAAGTTTTGAGGTGATTCATTGAAGCTTGTTTAAATATTTTCTTCTGCATTGGCCATGTTGCATTATTATTAATAATTCTGTTAACATCAAGTGACCTCCTTTTTTGCAAAAGACACCAAGCTACTGTTTCTAAAGCACTCAATTACACAGCAGATTATTGCCCCATTTTATAGACATGGAAACAAAGAGGAAAAAGTATCTTTCTCAAAGCCAGGAGCTTGTATGTTCTGTGTCTTAGTAGAGCTTACTATGCAGTAGGCCTACAGCTTCCAGCTGGGTGCTTGTGATTAGGTGTTTTTATAGCAAACTCTTTGTAATTTTTAATTTTTCCTAAGGTAAAGGATTGGCACTTGGCTGTAATGTCTATAAAATGCTAAAGCTGTTAAAACACAGTTTTTGTTGTATGTCATCTAATTTGCAGTTGGGAAATGGTAAAATTTGCTTAAATTGAAAACATATGTTGTGCTGGATAGTAGGTAATGGAATTGCTACCTTTGCATATTTGAGATCCATGTCTTTTCTGCAATTTACACAATTATAAACTGAACTAACAAAGCTATTTTAGCCATTATAGATAATTTTATTTGGTGATATAAAAATCTTCATGCTGGAGCTGGACAGGAAATATTTTTCATGCCTTATAACAGCTTCCATGATTTCAAAGCTGTTTCTGTGCAAAAGCAGATGAACCTAGGGGCTACTAAAATGTGCTAGAAAGAAGCTCCTCATCCATCCCAACTTGGCGTAAGTGAAGGGCCAGGTCGTCCTTCAGGTTATGAGATGTTTGGCTTAGAGAACATGGTACTTTCTGATTTTCACCAGAAACTCCATGCTTTATAATGTTATAAGCATTTTGAGAGGAAAAAAAAGTTTTAAATTAACTTGTTTTCGTTGATTAAAAAAATGTGTTTCAAATTTTCTGTCAAACATCCCTTTATATTTTCAGCAAACATGCTGTAGCTAAGATATATCTCCTAAGAGACTTTGTGCTGAGAGATTTTCTTACTCTCTCCACTCAGAAATGGGTATGGTTTTTGATATTTATTTTATGAATAGCAACCAGCCTCCCTTAAAGTGTGGATTCGAATGTGCTGTGAGAAAAGCTTGTGACAATGTACAATTTTTCCATTGCTCTCCTTCCCCTTTCTTTCTCTGCTACTGTCTCACTGTACTTGTTAAGTGTCTAAAGGAAAGGTTTTGCATTTATCTTCAAACCAATGTGTCTTAGGCATTTTATTTTGTTCTGCTGTGTGTTAAGTTTTTCTTTTAAACCTTCACTCTTACCCTCCAGAATTTCTTTCTGTTTTACTTGACTGTTTTCTTCCTGTCATCTTTTCATTTTTTCATTCTATTTGTGACTGTCATTGCCTTTGGGAGGGGAAATGGCTGCAAGCCAAAAGCCAGGGAGCAATCATAAAAAGCTATCAAAGGATGAGTAAAAGATGAGAGTAAATATGATAGTGTTGTCCTCTGAAAGCGTAATTACAGCACCTACCTGCCTCACCTGGCTATAGACAAGGATATCCTTGGGACTGTTGGAAGAAAAAAATTGTATAGTCTGTTCAGGCAGACACATGACTAATTCTGAGTGACCACTAGTTAAATTTCTGAGAAACACCAGGCACGTGGAGGAAAATACTCAACTTTGAACACATAAATGGTTCTCCAGCTGAAAGGGGACAGGAACTTGTGAGAAGACCTGACAAGTGTAAAGGCTTGGATTAGATAACAGAAAATTTCTTTTTTTTCACTAAATAATTCTTCACCTGTAATGCTAGAAACTTTGCATTGTTGAAAAAATATGATGACAGAAAACATTTCAAGTACACTAATAATCACCTTCTCTCATTGCCCAAGAGTTTAAACAAGCTTCTGTTAAAGTGAACCCATTTACTGAACAAAAATTGCTTATCTTTTTGTTGCATCGTTCTCATCTTATTGTTATCATAGTTGTTGCCATTATAATTAGTCCCATTGTTTCTGCTCTTGTGCCCTAGACATGATAAAAATCAGATGCTCTTTAAGAATTCCTGTTGTAAGAAACTCGTGCAAATCAACCTCAGAAGGTTCCCCTTTCTCCTTCCACTGAGCTTTACTCCCATATATATTCCAGATCCATACTTCAAGGACACCCCTGACTTTTTATAGTCAAATGTTTCAACCTTAACAACTAAGCTGGGTTAGTATTGATAGATCACAACAGAGTACTGGTGTATGATGCACCTCTGTATCATGTATTTCCATGTAAAATTCTATTAGTGTTTATTTCATGCCATCTTCTTTGTAATGTATTTATAGCATTGCCTAAACCACTGGATTTCTAATCTGTAATCAAGAAGTCTGGATAACAATGCCACCAAAATAACATTTTTACAGCATGTTTGAGGTTCAAATGCCAGATATATTGCTTTAAGATCTGCAACCAGTTCATTAAAACTGGTTTGGGCAACTACTGGAATGCAAAGTGTATAGCTGACTTACTGTACTAGGAAAAAAATGGATCTGCCTCTTCTATATATAACTCATTACAATTTGCTTTCCCATGGTGAGGCAGAAGTAACTGAATAAGAGTATTATCCTCTGACTGTGTCTGTGGAATAAACCAGTGTCTTAACACAACTCATGCTTGCCTTAAGAGGCCAGCATAGGGATCTAGTATAGTGTTATGAGCTTAATATAGTTAGTCTTTTCAAAAATCACATCAGAACTGTATTCTCCATGTCGAGGAACATTTTGACATGACCTCATGCTGGAAGCAGCTGCTTGATTAGAGTGACTTTTGGAAGAAGTTTGTCTGTGTTCAGCTTCAATACATTCCTTCTTTTTTCATCATTATGCTAGAGGTGTGCTTCGACTGCAAAGACCAGATCTGTATTCAAACTTCTTCAAAGTTGGGGAGTGTTTGATGTCTAAGGGCAAATGAAGGTTCTGCACAAAATAAGGTTGCAGGCAAAGGCATGTAGCAATTACTTTGAGATGTAGGATGAGAGTTCCTTGAAAAACGTTGATGCTCTTGTTCTTTACTTTGTTTATGGCTCTAGGGATGAGTTTCAAGTGGCAAAAGAGTGGAAACAGGCCAGGATATGTATCTGTTGGACACTTGCTGTCCCAGATGTTCTTTCAAAGCTTTTTGTTTATATATGTCTATGTCTGATTTTCTGGCACAGCAAAAAAATGTATTCCCAGAGAAAGCAAATATTCTCATAGTCTCCGGAGGCAAAATCAATGCAGTGCATCAGACTGTGGCTTTGAAGTCCCAGCACAGGCTGGAGATTGAGCTTGAAGCAGAATTGATACACAGACTGGATGAGAGGTCAAATATCCTTGAATCCTGCTGGCTGCAGCTCTTGCTGCTGACACTGAAGGAGAGTGGCAGGTTCATGGCAGGATGTGGTGGCACTGACTGAGGAGTCTGTGCAGAGACCCTGGCAGCTGGAAGAAGTCTTGGGGAAGGGAACAAGTCCCAAAGGCAGTACCAAGACAGACAGAAACAAGACAATAAAGGATGTAGGATATAATATACTGTTTATATATATATACTTACACACAATATTATACTGAGATAAATCTCACTGTGATTCAACTTTATCGATCTGCTCATTAACATCCCTGGTATGCACAAATTTAGCTGATTTTAGTTTCATATTAGTTTTTTAGCTGATTCAGTTTCATATTAGCAATTTAAGGAACCTGGGAAGCTTCTTTTTCCTTCCTGAGTCCCTCTTCTTTCTCTCCATTATGCCCATGTCTCTTGTACTGAAGAGCCCAGACCTTGATGCAGTACTGCAGCTATAACCTCACCCGTTTTGAAAAAATAGGATCACCTTCCCAACCTACTGGCCATACTTTGCCCAGTGCAGCCCAGGATACCATGAGCCTTCTTTGCTGCAAGAGCACATTGCTGGCTCATGCTGTCTTGTTGGGGACTGTGCTAAAGACCCTTTTCCCCACTGACTTCTTACTCGCCAGCAGCTAGAGCACATCACCACATATTGCTGCCTGATTGCTCAAGAGAAGCTTTGTTCCCCAGAAAGTTGCCCAGGTGTTTCTGGAGAGCATGCCCAACTCTGCCACACATGACAGGCACGGCAGGAAGCGCAGCCTTTGCCAGGATTTGAGCTCAAGGCTGTGTCTGCACTTCCCGATGGAACAGTTTGGAACTCCTGAACTGTGAACAAAGGCAGTGTGCATTGCCTGCTCAGCTGCCCCCAGGTATGGCAAAGCAGAACAGCTTCACCTGTTTGTGGCAGGAAGGCTTGAGAAGATCTTTGTTTTCTGCACAAAGCTAGCTCACAGGTTTTGTGTATGAATTGCACATTAGTCATGCTCCTCTGGTGTTTGTACCTGAGAATGGGATTAGCTGCTGTCCCTATCAAAAGCACGGAATACTAAAATAGTTCCACATGGTACAACATAGCCCTGAGTGACAAAGCATGCATTATTTTCCTCTCCCAGAGTGTCTGGAACAAGCCATACTGAATGATGTGTCACATATTAAGAACAACTTTATTTTTATCCTGATGGAATTCCAAGAAGCTAACTCCAGTGCCCTCACACTGACTGAAAATGCATGATGTGTCCTAATCGCTACAGGCGGGACAAGGCAAGTATGTAAAACGGACATTTAATTAGTTGTTTCATAAGGAATTGACGTGTTGTTACATAAATGGTGTGTTTCTTACAGGCTTGAAGGTATTTAATGATTTATAACACCAGAAAAATTTTGATGTATTCAGTCTAGAAAGGCTGTGAAGTTTATGAGACAGATCATTTTAAGTTTCTTTAGTGAAGTTTATTGGGATTTAAACTAAATTAAATAGAAAACTATATTGCATGTCATCTTAGCAAGTTCTGATAGGTGCAGTAGGACAATATCTCCAAGTTCAAATTGCTTTGGTTGCAACACACAATCCTGCAGAAAAAAAGTGGAAATCAACATTCTAATAAGATGGTACAGTTGTTCTAATTCATGTTTTAGAATAATTCCTATTGATTATCATGTGCAGTGCAACACCCACACAAGCTTACTCAGTGGCAAGGCCCAGTATTCTCAGCAGGCTGCAGTTGGATCTTGTTCTGTCTGCATGAATCAGACAAAATGTGTTTGTGTTTGAGCAATTTGCACAGTGTATTAAGGTGAGTGTGAAGATACTTTGTTCTTCTGACCAACAACATTTGGCACCATTTACTGAACTCTGCTGTTGTGTCTCTTCAATTTCCAGCTACATGTGGGTACTACAAGACTTTCTTGAAAAACAGGATTTCTACTTGTGCCCAGCAGCCTCCTTTAGAGTGCCAATCAGATCCTTGAAATATGTGACTGAGGAGAGTTTTTTCCCAAATGTACCAGAAGTATGTGATACTCCTGGGGTGGTGAAAGTAACTGAGAAGGAACAAGGAAAAACAGAGTTTGAAAATTAAAATCAATCCAGTGGCCAAAATTTTTTCCAAATTTTATAAATAATCTGGTAAATTAAAATAATCCAGTTAGATGAGTAAAATATTATATTACACTGTTTTCTTTTCTTTTGGAAAGCAGTGAAGAGAAACAGTTACAGTTCTTAAACCAAAATCTAGCTATGCAAATTTTCATACAGAAATTAACATCTTGGTTACTGTGACACAAAACAATGTAATTACATCAAAACATTTTAGATATTTAAATGTCTGAACTAGGAGGTGCTAAATACAGTTAATAATACAATAATATTTTCTGAAGGAAAAAAAGTGAAAAGTTAGAAGAAAAAAATTTAGCATAATAATAAGGCTTAGCTTTTAGCAGCTGTTTTACATCTTCAAACTATTGCTAAATTATTAACTAATTGATACCAGATCCTGCACATGCTAGCTCAGTGCAGATTCATGGGGAGGAAGCCAGCAGAATGCTATTGTTGGCTGGGTAGGTAGACAAATGTTGCAATGTGAGTGGTAGGAAGTAGTAATGTTACCATATACAGCACAGTACCAGGCCCTCTGAGCACTGGTTCTAGGAGTAGTAACCTTGCCTTTGAAAGGATATAATTGCTCTTATGGGGTTGCCTTACATGGAAACCAAAATTATATCAAGCTTTAATAATTAAATTAAGCAGCAAGTCAGAGAAGGATGGATTTGTTCTCAATAGAACACAAGAGACTACTTGCTTTGGTGACCTAATTGCTGCAGCTTTAAAAAAAAAGAAATGATTATGATAGCTGATTAAAAGGAGCCAAGGAGCTTATTCACATTTGCCAAGAGCACACAGCAAATCAAGCTTTATGACTTGAAATGAACTCAGTGCTTTGTCCAGATTAAATTAAGAAAGGCGGTCACTGAAGTGAGGAGTTCAGAAGAGCACTTGAGATTGAGACTATGAGAAACGAACAACAGAACTGAAATGAGAAAGGTGTAAGAGAGAAAGAAGCCATTTTCTTTTCCTACCATTTATTTTCTTCAGAGGCTTGTGAGCATAGAGAGAGAGGAAACGTTTTCAGGAGCAAGGAACCACAACAACCCATCCTATAAATCTGCATTAAAAATATAGTAATGGAAGTGAGTGGGCAGTGATGGGAAGTCTTTGGCACACATCTAAGAGGGACTCGTGGGACTGCTACTGCATGTGGACACTGTCAGGGGAGCTCATTTTGTTGTCTGCATGAGGGATATGTTCCACAAAAACTGAAACAAAATCAGAAGATTTTGACACTACAGAGGCTTCTCTATAATGTACCTAAGTTTTTGGAGATTTGTGGTACATTCTGCGTTTATAAAGTAGTAAAAAAATATTGACATAGTCCACAGAGGAGATTCTACACCACATTGCAGGCTACTGTGTTCTGGCAGCCTCAGCCCTCCTCACACTGCATAGGCAAGCTACTCTTGCCTGAAACAAGGATTTAGATATGGAAGTGTTGAATTCCTTTGTCTGAGGTCCACATCTGCACAAGGCACTCCTGTTTCCTCAGCTGTCAATAGAAAAAAATTCCTCTGATCTCTCTTACATGAGAGATCTCCAGGAGGTGAAATGTTATCTAGATATACTTTCTCCCTGCTTGCTGCCAGTGAGCTTAAGGTGGCTGAAAAACAGACTGCTAAATTTTAGCTTCCCAGAGCACATGACTCACCAAGCTGCTATGTGGACCTGGAGCCTTTTGCATTTAGTAAACAGGGGAGAGGGAAGCAGGTGAAAGCTCTTACTCTTCCATGTGATCAGCTCATGGCTACTCTAAGGATTTCCCATAAGAAATCATGTTACTGGGGTCCTCCATCCCTTAGCTGCTCTGCTCACCCAGGTGACACACCACAGGGGTGAAGAAGACCCCAAAGCGGAGTTGCTGAGGGGCAGCCAGGTTGCAGACAAAGGTGTGGGCAGGTTATGAGATGCAATTCCAGCTCTTCTGAAATAGTTTTCACTTTCCTGATATGTAAATTGCAGTATTTCAGATTAGCTGACCAGGGCCAGTGGGAGATAGAGGATTTAGCTCAGAGCATGTGTCCTACTTCACCCAGCTCACAAAAGGGAAGCTAGAAATCTCTCCCACAATAATGTACATATGCCACCAGCACAATATTTGCCCACTGCCATTAAATGACTTTGCTATGATTCCTGCCATGTGGAAAATGTCTCAAAAGCATATTTAATGGCATGGAAACATCAGCTGGCCAGGTTCAGTCTCCAGTGCAAGAATACCTTTGGAAAGATAAATGTATCAGCTCTTGGCACTTAGAGAGCGGAACAGCACATGAGGATGCTGACAGACTCCTCTGCAACTTCCTGCTTAACAGGCCATGAATGTTGCTGTGGTGCTCTGCACTAAAGGTTTGTTCTGAAATGAACCCTTGTCAAACATTTTTCAAGGACCTTTCCTGAACCTGGGCTGTTTTTTAAAAAGGTGTCTATGGGAGTTAGCTGTTTCTCAAAGATATGTAGTGGAAGTTGTTCTTTGTTCTTTTGAATGTCCCTGTATGGGCAATTTATGGCAGCTGCCTAAAAATGCAATTGAAGCTTAATCAATCAGGTGACTTGCTATGTTGAAAAATACATAAAGGAACCATGACAATTTTAATGAGGCTTTTCCATTGGTTTCTATGACTTCTACTATTTTGTGAAAGATGCCCTGTGAATTACAAATCCTTTTATTGAGAGAGGGAATCTTGGCCAGGGCCCCAAGGTTATTACTCGCTGTATTCAAAGGGTACTTGGGATCTTTAATTTCCAACTGGAGAGCTGGCAGAAGGACAGTAGGTTTAACATTTCCTCTGAAGGATGACACCTCTAAAAGTGCCACACGCTGCTTATTACTGCAGTACACTGGATGGGAGCCAAAGTCCCAGTATGGGACTTGAACCCACAAGTAGTTGGCTGTGAGACAGACATGCTACCCACAGAGTCACAATGACATCTAGTAGCATCTTAATTTAACAGAACACTTTTTTCAATGGCAGTCTCTCATCTTGCATTTCTACAGTCTGGATCACTGAAAGTTTATTTTTCACTTCAGCATGCATTTAAGGAGAATGTCACTCTGCTTTGTCTTTCTGTATTACTTTTGGCAACAATGAACAATATGAACTTCAATAGCTGTGTCCATTTGAAAGCAAACATTTTATTACCAGTTCCTCTAAGATTCTTTAAAAGTTATGGTAAGTAAAAAAAATCTAACTTGATTTAAAAATAAGATGGTGAAACATCTAATTTGATGGAAAATCCTGGGAGCCACGAATAATCATACCTTTTTTCAGATGTTTTCAAAGATGTGAAGACTGAATGCATGACTAGTTAATGAAGCCTCCTTTTCTGAAGCACAGCAAGTTTTTCAACACAGGCATCCACCACTTAGATTCTGAAAGTGCAGTAGTTTGGGTCCCCAGATATCTTTATGGTTACTTGGTAAGAGCACTGTGTCAAAACCTGCCATTCTAGCTGTAAAATCTACAGCATGGAGTGAGTCAGGAGGCAGTGGAGGAGGAGGAGGCATCTGAGCTGGGGGAGAGAATGCATCTAACACGAGACAAAGAGGACAACACTGGAAGCACTTAGGGCAGAGCTTGCTCATTCTGGCGCAAAGACCCAGCACTTGTGCCAGTGATGGAACCAAGGCTCTTTTTGTGCTTTATTTCCTGGCTCTTGATCTGAAAAAG
>VWYI01007517.1:49440-67658 GCA_013399455.1 Anthoscopus minutus | reverse complement strand
AAAATTCTCTTCAAATACAGAAAAAAAGCTTCAGGGATGCTTTAATCTGTTTCCACAGATAATAGCTGACATGAAATTGCTGTGCCAGACGGTATCACAGGAATAAATTTATAAGCAGTAAAGCAATATCCCAAGGAATCCAAGACTGCACATTGTTAGCATATAAATTACACAAATGAAGTAGACATGCTATTTCTGGGTCTAAGAAAACCTTCTGTTCTTTGTATTGTCGCATTTAAAATTAAATTGGGCAAAAAGATCATCTTCAAGATCAATATTCTTATTGATACCTTATGTAATTGAAAACACAGGAAACTTAACCACTGAAAAATGAAATATTTTTAAGTGCTTTCATATAGTAACAGACTGGGTTTTCTGGGTGCATGCAATATGCACTGTTCTTAAATTATTTGTGTATGTCAAACTGTAGCAATAATCTATTTATTTAAGAAAAAGAACCCTTTGTTTCAAAGGGTGGATGAGACATTTAAAAATGGGTTCAGTTCATAAGTCCATGAAGAAAATGACGCCTCTTCAATACACCCCTCACAGAATGACGGTTGGAACATCTGTTCCTCTGCAAATTTTCTTTAGAGATGATAAAGAAAATGTTTAATCAAGCCAGAAGCAACAAAAACCAAAGGATCCTGGGAAGGTGAAAACTCTCGTTTTTACACACCTAAAGGAGAATTCAAAGGGGAGCTGAATCCTAAATTAGGTGCAAAAATAGCTGGTACTTGATTAAAGATATTTGATTTTAGGTCCATTTATTCAACTCTTACTGAGTAGAACTGAGTATGTGATAATTTATGGAGAGGTTAGGGAATGGGTAGGTATTAAATATCATTCTTTCCATCTGTCTATACTCTACATATATAGTCTCACACGTCTGGATCTGACTCTTTCCCTTGGTAGATCCGGCAGAAAAGAATTTGCTTTTATAAACAACATTAGTAAGATAAACTCTACTCTGCTGCCTCCAGAGTTTTCTTAGAATTGCATAGCAAAGTATTTCCCAGTGTCACAAGTACTTTCTGCATTCTGAGCCCTCGAGTGAGCACATCAAATCAATAATTGCTAAAGCATATGCTTAATTAAGCTAAAAAGCATATGCATTTTGAAACTGCTGCATGAATTCTTTAAAAAATTGTTTAGTGATTTTTTAGAGCATTACCTCCCTTCCGTCTCTTCCTTACCCTGTTATCTGAGGCACAAAAAATTTTCATTTTAAAATTAACCCCTGCATCTGAGTCTAAATATATTTGTTATTTTGATCAGAGCATTTTTTTTTCTCTGCAGTACGGATAGAGTCAGCTATTTTTGTTCAATGTTTTTATAGCACTTGATACAACAGTAGATGAAAAGTTCTGAGTTCTGGCCTTCAAATCCATCACAGTAGGTTGTAAAAGAAAGAGAGCATATAGGGATTATCTACTTGCCATATTTTCTGAAACAAGAAGAGGTTATCAAATGAAATCAACAGATTCTGAACACCAAAAGGAAGTGGATCCTCCATCAAAAGTTTTCATGGCCTGGTTCTGATCTGGCTTCAGAATTTTCCAAATATTTCCAGACACTGAGGAAAAAGAAATATTGGTTAGTCATATCTATGAACATATACCAAAATTTACTGCAAAGAAATCACCATAGAAGTACTGCTTCTAAAACATGATCTGAATTATGTAGGTTGAGGTTTTTTCATTCCTTTGTCTCAGGGTCTGAAAATCAGAAACAAATCTGAATTTCTCTCTAATTCTATATTATATTGTTTTGTAAGGGAGAATTCTGATTCATATGACCTGCTTCATCATATCACCTTAGTTTTTTTCTGGAGCATACATCTTTGGGGTGTTCTAAGAGTAAGAACCAGATATTTTGTTTCTTCCAGCAACTATTGTTTTAAGATTGCTACTATAATTATTTGCTGTTGACTTGTGGCATAAAGCTTACAGTTATCACAGCTTTGTTGCTCAGGCTCAGTGCTACCTGCTGAAGGATACAGAGTGGAATAGGCCACACGCTGCTATCAGCTTGAATCAATCTTCAGGCTGTTGCTGGCCAACAGTGTTCTATCTAACTGTTCAGACATGGATTTTAGCAGAACTGACAGTTTCTAGCTTGTGATCATTCTACCACGTTGATCAGATGTCTTTATGAAATTACTAAAGCAACAGGTGACCCTGCTTTTGCACTCTCAGTCTGATTTGTAGTCTGCCCTAGAGGTTGGATTTGCTGAATCATCACTGCATCTCTGCAGTTCTTCCCCTGGTAGTTCCTCAAGTAATTGTATCATGTCTTATAACAAAATACACTTATATTGACAAAGCAAACTGTTGGTTCTCCCAATTCTCTAAAATCCATTACCAATTAAATTTCCACTAGCAACAATTTCATAATAGGTAATCAACTCGTAACTGGTAATTAAACTCTCAGAGCAATGAGGGATATTCTGATTATTTATATCATGCATTTATGGCTTCAGGCTTACACTTGAACTTCAAATATGTGTATTGATAAAAAAATGAAGTTTTATACTTAGACAGTTTCAGATGGAGATCCTTGAAACAATGACTCACGTTATTGACTTTTATATCTTTCTTTTGAATCTACTTTGAAGTTGGCTCTGAATTTAGCAACATTTTGGGCCAGATGGCCTCCAGAGCCCTTTTCCAGGTTAGAAAGTTGTATGTTGTCTTTATAGAACTTCTGGGGAAGAGTGTAGTGAATCACCATTGTAAATAAAGCATCATAGAAGACATAGGCTGTCTTCCACTATTCATGGCAGATTGATGAGTGTGGAAATATCTCCAACAAAAAAATATTGACAAAAATAAGTGTAAACACTGTCAACATCCTGAATCTTGTAATTTTCTCAGGGCTTTGTACAGACACTTTTTTTCTTTGGAAAGCTTTCTTATCAGATGTGAAGTGGTTCTGACTGAGTGGTCTTGTGAATAGGCTTATTCACTTGATTCTTCATGTTAAACCATTTTCTAACATCTGACGAAAAAGTTTAGTTTGGTATTTTGTGCCTTGGAGGAACAAAATTGTAACAGGTCTCAAGAAAGGACAGAGTGTCTTTGAAGATGATATAACAAAAAATTATAATCGTAATTGATATTCTACTCTTCACTGACTAAAAAAAGTGGAACATACGGAATTTCACAGGGTGTGCTGCAACTCAGACCAGGAAATCTGTTTAATGAAGCAGCACACTAAGTAGGACTGGAAAAAATGTTTTTTGTCTGAAAATGTCAATTCATCAAATGCCAAGTACTTTTAGAAACTTTTCACTTTTTGAAGAAACCTTATTTGGGAATGACAAGTCCCTTTCTCAGAAACCCCAATGCTAATATAAAATAAAGATGTATAAATATATATCCGCCTTTTTCTCGTCTTCTTCTTCCTATATATAAACTTAAAATGTTCTTAAAATCCAATAAGCACTAGATACTAGTTTGAACATGCCTTCCTTTATGACTATAGGATGAATTAAAATGAAAACCTCTTTTATCAACCAAGGAAAACAAATTGAATGCAGTAATTCATTTTAAATAATCCCCTCTCATAAAGACTACATATAAAACTGTCAGATGTGACTGTCACACAATCAATTTACCCATTCATGTAAAAACATTAGCTCCAAAAGTTAATTCCTTTTTTCCCTTGATAGGAAGAAAACCTAAATTTAATCTGTTAAATTTCATCTCCCTAAACCCAGCTACCTCTAATCCTGAGACATATTAGACTTGGCTTTGCACATGAGCACCACACACAGGGCAGAAACAATGGCAATATGTTCATACTGCAATTAGGATTTTACAGAATATCATTATAGGATTTGAGCAAAACACTGGAACATTTATTGCTCAATTATTTTGATTTAGCCAAAATGAGAGAAAGATGGAAACCATATTAAAATCTTTGTAAGTGTCTAAAACCTTCTTTTTGTTTAATTTTGCATATTTGTGGGCTTTTCTCCCTTATCTGAGGCATTAATTACCCTGCTGCTAATTACTCATGGCATCTCCCTCATTGTCAACATTTCTATGTAGAATAAACCAGGAACATATCTTGTTAAAAAATGTGGAAAAAATCCTTAGTCTTTCCTGACTGATAAAAAGATTTTTTTCTTGCCTTTATATCTTTGAAGTTTATCATGCATGTGCTCCAGCCAATGGGAAGCTCTGCCATTTTAATTTTATATGGTATCAAACCAGAGTTTTCTGAGACGCTTACACTATCAGCATGTGTCTCTTGCTTATCTGTTGCATATAGGCAGAAGGAGCTCTAAAGGTGAGGTTGATTTCAGATCTGGACATGAGCTGCTACATTGTCCCTATCAGTAAGCAATCTGTGCATTGATTCTGAAAATGCTTCTCTCGCATGCCTTATTAAGATTGACTGTTCTGTACAGAAGCATTTCTTTTCAATGGAAAAATGTCATAAAATTCTAATTTCCTTTTGAAAATATATTAACAAGGTTTTCCTAACTTTATTCAATTAATGTTTAATTTTAAAGAATCTCTGAAAAAACTCAATACCATTTCCAAATAAAAGTGATGCTGTGCAGAACTACACTATGAAAACTTAGAATAGCACTGCTTCCTTAATAAATATGCTTTAATCCTTCCAGCTTAAAAAATTATAGAAGACAAGAGTAATGAAACATCTGTTCTTGGACAGTTTTAGTTTTTTTTTGTTTTTGGACAATTTCAGTTCTTATTTTCTTCTCCATTGTGCCAAGAAAAGTGTTCTTTTGCACAAGAAGCTGAGCCAAGTGCTGTGCTTACTTTCACAAAAGAGGTAAATCAATACAGAGCCCAATTTCTTATATTGATTAGAACCAATTGAGGATCTAGATCAGTGAAAATTCGTGTTGATTACTGGTTGTTGTCCTCAGAGCTCTCCATTCATGACCTCTCTTTCAAAATTAAGTATAGCTGATCTCTGTGATTTAGTAACACAAAAGGTATAAGTTAACCAGGACACCATGACATTTATTCATAGCCCAAACATTATACCTAGTGCTGCAAATACTGGTAGTTATTGTAAATCACTTCACAGGGTTTTTTTTGTTTTAGTAGAAGGGCCACAAGGTAACTTTAACAGAAGTAGTCATTTGCCTGGCATATAAAACTGAAGATTATTAAAATCTCCATCTATTTTTGCTGCTGAGTTATGCTTTTATATATGCTAAGTGATTGAAACAAAAACACATATTCAAAAAGAGGTTTTTATATTTATAAATATTGTTATGTGTGACTGTCTATTTAAGGAAAAAAAAATCTCAATTTTTGTTCAAGATGGTACCATGTTAAAGAAAAATAAATTAAAACTGACTCATTTTGGAATTCTTTCCCTCCTGGCCTTGGAAAATATATTATCCCTGTTACATATTATTTATATCCTTTAACTGATTTGCTAAATGTGTCGCATAAGTGTAAATTTTTCCTCTTATATTCTTTTTAGTGGAAAATTTTGAAAATTACAATACTTTACAATTCATACATTTCTTCAGAAGTGTAAACCAGGGAGAAAAGCCTGTTCAAGCAGCAGGAAATTGCACGGAAATATCATGCCTCATGGTTGAAAGACAATATCATTTTTTTCCCTTCTACACCGTGATACAATTGAAATTGAGTTTGTGGATGGCAACCTCCCTTACAAAACGTAGGAACTTATGTTGCTATTTTAATGCCAAACATATTTCATTGTCTTGGTGATATAGCGGTGATCACACTGAAACTACCCATGTCCAAGAAGTCATAACTTGCTCAGAAAAACAATTTCCAACTTCATTTGCTTCTGACCTTAACGTAAAAATAAAGCAGTTGTGTCTTTTGAATAATGTTCAATACAAGAGTGGTGGGATGACCTTGGCTTGCTGCCAGATGCCCACAGAGCCTTTCTGTCACTCCCCTCCTCAGCAGGACAGGGAGGGAAAATAAGATGAAAAACTGCATGAGTTGAGATGAGGAAGGGGAGAACACTCAAGTACTGCAATGGGCAAACCAGGCTTGATTCAGGGAATTTTAATGAATTTAATTAATTGTTGTCAACTAATAACTGCTGGAGTTATAGACAAAAGGGATGGATGCCTTTCCATCTCCTACATCAAAAGTCTCTACCCAAATTTTCTAAAATATTTTTGTGTGTATATTTATTCCTCTATTCCTTTCTTAATGGATAACCATGTAGTTATACTTTCTTTCTGCCACCAACTCACATGCTTTAGATCCTACTAACTTTTCGGAAAATAATTTATCCCGATTTAAAATTTTGTGACGTGCAAAAAGACATGACTCATGATTTCATTTCTTTTTACCACAACCCTCAGACACTCAGTACATCAGAACACATCTCCCTTCCTTACCATGCAAAAAAACAGTCCTCTTTGGAGTTTTTTTCTGGCTTCATTCCCTTTGAAAAAACAGCTGTCTTCCATATCAACAGGTCACTGGAATGAATCAGGCGCAACTAAATTAGGAAATATATTAAATATTTGTAACCATGTACTAAAATTTGTTCCTGTATTTTTCATGACTTTTGCTTTAGAACTCATACATCTGAAACCTTAAATTGATTTGGTTCAGTTTTCTCTATTGTGTTTGTTTTGTGAGCTGATTATTAGCAACAATCCACACAATCCAGGCCATAGTTTATAAATCTGTGTGTACTTCATGATGGCTGCAGCCTAACTAGTGAAAGGTTCTCCTGAAGGTTCCCACTGAGTTGTAGTGACCAAGACCATTCCTTCCTTGCTTCTCTTCCTGGTGTCCAGCTCCACATAACAATCTTCCTTCATTTTCCCCAAAAACTACTCTGGAGAAGAGCATTTTTATTTTTTCTGCTTATGTTTCTACTTTCTTCTTTGAAATAGCATTTTATTTGGTTTGTGTGGATGAAGTTTTTTCTCTTCCAAGAAACTGGTATTTTTCTCAGAATTCTGAATGAGAACATGAATATCAACTTATCAAGGTTTTAAACACAATAGCTTTGAGATTTAATGTTTCATAATCCAGTCTGAAAATAAAAAAAATGTTTCATCTTAGAATGTGGTTAAAGGGTAGAAAGTTTCATAAGCTTGTATCTGCACATTTCCATATATTTGAAGCATAAAAAGAGATTTTTTCCCCACAGAATACTTGTCTGTTTTTTTAATACATCATTCAAGTACCCATATGACTACATGTATCATGTGAATAGATCAATTATTTTATACCATCAAAAAAGAGGACGTAAGCAAGAGATCTACAATAGCATATAAAATAAGATAAATTTAAGTCAATGCAAATACCAGAAAATAACAGGTCTTAAACCTAAAAGAACTTGGAATACATAAATGAATTAAATAGCGCCATCATGTATAGTGCTAATGCTTTTTATACATTAACTAATATATTCACATGTCTGTTAGCTCCTAACTTGCTGTAAGAAACTGATGGGATAATCCTGGACAGCAGGCTGTGATTAATAAATTGTGATAAATCAGGTTATATTAGGGCAAGGTTTCTTGAAATCGCTCATCAAGAACATTAATTTGCAGAGCAGGTTTTTCAAAAGTAGCAGCAAATAAATGGAAAGCCTTGAAATTTGTGGAATATTAGTCTGTGACATAAATTTGATTAGAGAATTCAAGACAATAATTCCTTCAATATTAAAAAAATTACAGTATGTGTTGATTAAATTATAATGTTTTTCATTACACAATTTTTCATTGTCTTCAGCTCCCCAATAAATCTAAGCAGATTAGGAAATCAATTCATAATAAAAACATCCTTAAAGATTGTTTAATGAATCTGAGAAACTGCATCTATGCTAGCATTTCATTATATAACAGCTCCAAATCCTCAGTCAAAAACCTGAATTAGAGAATTGCGGAAATAAATGTAAAATTTTTTTTGTACATTCTTCTTAAGGGAACCACCTATAAACCTAAAAGAATTGTTTTTTTGGCTGGTGTCTGGTAAGTGAAAAGAAGTTATTTTAAAAAGCTAGCTTAAGCTTGAATAAAAGGTGATAATTTAAAATTAGCCCTTTGATATTTTAATATGAATCCCTTGGAAAGAAAAATATTATTGCAATTCAAAAAGCTGATGACAGAAAATATTTGATTATTTGTTCAGAAAATTGTCACAGTTACTGACAGGTATTGAATAGTAGCAAGCTCTTAAAAATTACAAAGGAAAAAATTTAAATAGTCTCTATTATTTCTTAGAAAATTATAATATTTTGTTTGATGTTTTTTATCCAATATATGGAATTGAGGTTTTGAGATATCCTCTATGAAGTTCTCCAAGGTGTTTATAGAAAAATATTAGCTTAAAAAAGAATTTTTATGTGCTAGGGTAATACCTACAGATTTTCAACTTATTGAACTTGTATTTTATATTTTTTAAAATAAATTATCTTTGTAATTATCTTGTAGGATAATACTGAAACATTCTGAAATGTTCTGGAATACACTTTCCGAATCACTTGACATCTGAATTTTTGTTTCCTCTTACAGTTTTTTTTCTATAATTCTGTTGCTTTGCTGAAAAGATGTAAAAACCAGAGAAGTTATTTTTTTTTCTCTTAGTATAAAATTTCTATTTTAAGGGGTTTTTGTCTCCTTCTGAAGTAGAGTTCTGAAAGAAACTTTTGAATCAATGAAGACTGGTCACAAACAGAGAATATCTGTCTACTGGGCGAAGGTCAAAGAAGAAAATGGGCCCTGTGTGTGTGTAAAGATTCCCAGAGACCAAAGATATCTCATAAGAGGATGAATCTTAAGCATCTGGGCACATTGATTTTCCTACAATGCTTGGACTAGATCCTAAATTACTTTTGAGGCTAAATCTAATTTTTAACTCTCTGGGGTTAAATCAGATAGCTCACACTGAATGCGCTACTTGAAGATATACATAGAAAAGACAAAAAGCAATGAGGAGACACTAAAGGATCTTTCCTGGAATATTCTAGTGTTATTTAAAATTATATTCATGTTATTAATGCCTAAAAATAGAGGTTGTTTTCCTATTTGAAGAACAAACTGTAGAAAGGTGCAAGTCTAATGAGGGACGGGGTTATAATTAAATTAAGATTATAAACAAAACAAATATTTGGATAAAAAGCATTCAGTTTGGTAAGGGCAAATAAAAATTTCTCCTAATATAGGAATAATGTACGGATAGAAGATAAAGACAAGCATGTCCATTGTACACAGAAAAAAACACCTATAAGGGATAGACTGAACTGCACAAAAGTCAATAACAGCCTTGAAAAAGGCATACACCATCCCTACACATAGAAACTGGTGTCTGTAAGATATCTGCATTGATTCTTTGCTGCTTGAGCAGTAAAGGCATCCAATGTCCGGCTCTTGAGCGGGTAGCTCACAGCATTTGCTGTAGATGAAGAAAGTTCACAGGAAGTAGAAATAGCATGAGCCATGAGGAACTGTTGAGATAATTCAGTTTGCTAATGCTTGAGAATCAGAATCTCTGGGATGATCTTATGATTAACTACAAATTTGAAAAATGTAATTTTGTGGTATAAGTATATAAAAAGGAAGAACAACATACAAGGAAAACAAAGCAATAGAGTTTTACACTAAACTTCGGAAAGCAAAAGGTAAGTAGCTGTGGGACACACTGCTTTGAGGGAAAAAAAAAGGGAAATATCCATCATAGTAAATTTGCAGGAAGACATTGGGCAAAAGGAGATTTGTCCTATTATTCCTGGGTTTGTAGTTGTGAGTGGACCACTCGACCTCCTGGTGCCTCTTCCAGGTTTGATCTCTTTGACTGTTTCTCCATGTTTTGTAGGTATCTCTGAAAAGAAAATTTAATTCTGCTATGACTACATTGCACCAAGCTCTGGTTAAAAACATCATGAAACAGATTCATATCTGGAACAAATTAAAACACTTTTCCAGAAGCAACCAATACTCAAAAAAGAGTATGAAAGTACTCTCTGATGAAATAGTGTCTCTCACAAATAGGACTGATGCAAACGTGGATGTGCTGAGTATTTTAGCAGTTTTGATCTAATGAAAATCTAGTTAAGTCCAATTCCACTCTTAAATTTTTCTGTTTCATATGTGACGTGAAAGAAAATTTTTATCCTTAACAAAGAATACTTTTAATAGTATTACGTTTGAAATGTCCATAGATGATTATACTGCCCAAGCAAACAAACCTTTATTTCTTCTGCCCTTTCCAGCAAAATTAAAGAAATGTAGTAAATATTTACTACTTTCTCTTCTGCCCATGTCTGTTTATATTTGCACATTATTTTGAATTTAAGATTTAATCATTACCCAAAAGACTTTGAACATAGGAATCTACAGATTCAGATGATCAGCAATGAAATACATGTTCTCAAATCTGAGAGGTTCACATATAAAAAGAGGTTGTTATTAACCAGTAAGCTGCCATTTTCAGTTAATTATCCAATAGATGCAACATATATAATGTTACATAATATAATAATAATAATAGTAAGAAGAAGAAGAAGGAGAAGAAGAAGAATTATATTGTAATAATCATATATAATTTATATATATTATTTTTCATTCTTAAGCTATAGGGAATCTTGCACTACAATAGACAATACTATGTGCTGAATTGTATTCACAAGCAGATTCTAAGGAAACAAAATGAGAGATGATTTATTTTTACTTCAGTAGTCTACAGTGTACAGCATGCCTAACTGTAGGATAACTACAAAACTCCTTTTATAGCCCAGAGAGAGATGGACGCTTTCACAGTGTGACTTCAGGTAGATGAGTTGAATCACTCCTGAAGAATATATTTCTCTCCATAGTCTTTTAGAGGGATGTAGGGTAGTTGGGGAGATTTTGATGCTCAGTTTTTAACAGTGTATGGTAAGGTGAAATAAATCTCTGTGTATTGTCTGTATCCTGGAAAATAGTTTGATCTATGGTGGAGGCTTTAAAAAGAATTTAAAAATAAAAATCTAGACTTGGAAACAGAACTAGTGCTTCCTTATAAAGCTGAAACAAACTAATACTAAGTATGTTGTATAATTCCTGCTGTAATTATGACACATACATAGAAAAAAATTATTCTCTCCATCTGTCAATTAAAACATACTTTCTTTGTAATTTTGTGTGTAGCACTTAACAGCCATTTTTATAAAGGTTTTCATCCTCATCTAATCTGAAGAATGCTTTGGTTTAATACTTATTCTGCTTACTGATACAGCAACAATGCAGTTTCTGTACTGACTCAAATTTACTGGAATTTAAAAGTTGAAGTCCTTGAAGTCATTTTGTCTAGAATAGATCTGTGGATGAGAAAAAAAACCTGAAACTTTGTTCTTATTAAGGAATGTAAATAACAGAGGTAGGAAAGGACAGAGAGTAAAGCTGAAAATGTGTTTCAGAGAAGATCTCATCCATTTTTCTGCCTCAGATCACCAATCTATTTTGCATGATTGTCTTAATAAAGTGCCTCCCAATGCCCCTATTAAAGAGTTATTTTTAAGACTTAGCTATTTGCTTGAGAGATTAAATGGGAGTTTAAGCAGTTTTGAAATGCAGCTGTGGAGTTTTAAATAATTATGAAAACTTTCTTATTAATAAGAAGGAGAAGGAAAAAGAAGAGACAGTCTAAAAGTTTCTGTGGTCTTTCATTCATACTCAGTCCAAGAATCTACTCTGCACAATCTATCGACAGAATGCACGATAGTTGACAAAAATCTCCATCTTACATGTAAAGAAAAGTCACTGGAATTTTTCCTACATTTCTTTCATACATGTATGTCATCCAAAAATGTGCCAACAGTACAGGGCATCAAAATAATCTTAAGGCAAAAAATAAGTAAAGTGCAATTATTAGAAGAATTAAGGATCTGTATTATAGATGAAACCAGAATTTTTTTTCATCATGTCTTTCCCAAATAAGAAAATAAGATTTTTTCCCTGAACTGAAACTGGGGACAAAGCTTGACTGAAGATGTGGCAGTTTCAGTTTGAAGCCGGGCAGAAAATTCAATTTAGTTCAGTAGTTTTGGTTCACCAATTTGAGATTCTCAAGACAATACACCAAATAATGTAGTGGGTTTAGAGCTGGCTAAAATCGCCAGTGCACCTACTAGAATTACTCATTTCCTGCTGTAGGATATGAATTAGGAGGAGGGCAAATTAGGCTAAATTCTTAAAAGGTATAAAGAAAAAACTTTATTAACAGAACTAAAAAAATAGAAAGAATCAGAATAAAACCTTCAGATTCCCTTTTCCTCCCCCGACTCAACTTCTATTCTTTCCCATCTGACAACATAGAGACAAAACCTGGGATTTTGAATCAGTTACTGCCTCTACAGTCTTTCACTAGTTCTTGTAGGGAGAGGAGTTTTGTCTTGCCAGGCCATGGAGACTTCTCCACATGAAACAGTTCTCTTGTGTCTTTTAATTTCCATGAATAGCAGCTGCCCAGAAAAAAAAATCTGCAGTTGTGAAGCTCCTTCCATTTTCACAGCCTTCTCACAGCTGAATTAATGGGCCATGTCAACTTATGGGGTATTATTTTAAGGATGAGCTGTCCAAATGCAAAGGTTCTCTCCATCTACCTCTGCAATCATCTTCATCTCTGGGAACAGAGGTCTTCTCTCCCTGTGGGCACAGGGTCTTCATCACTCTCATCTCTCTCTCTGTTCAAGCTTCTCATGGGATCACAGCTACTTCAAGAACATCTGCTTTGGTTCATTATGGATACCTCTGTTTACATCTACAGTTTGAACACTCTATCCTCCTATACTTTCTCTTGAATTAAAGGGGATATTTTAGTGTATCTATATAGTCCATCTCCATGGCCTTACTGAAAGAACTTTCAGCATCAATACTAGGGCATCTCCTCATTCTCCTCTGGGGCCTGACTTCTTTACTGACCTTGGAGTCTTCATGTTGTTCTCTACATGTCTTTACTCTCTCCTTTTTTGTCCCTTGAGAAAAGATCAAGGTCTGCAGGTCTCACCTGTGCACTGAAAGAGTTCATATCTCACCCAGGCCTGCAGATGGTCATGATGGTTTCTGCCGAGCAGTGCCCAAAGCAGTCATGGTGATGGATTTCAAGGCTCCGCTCTCTGCCCAGCAGCCGCTGGGGCCATGTGGGACCCATGGCAGAGGGGGCCTGTCCTGGCCCAGAGCCGCTCCCGGGGCCCAGCAGAACCCTGGCTCAGCATGGGCTGGAGCAGGGGCAGGGCCTGGTATCGGTGAGATCTCAGCAGCCGTGACCTGGCCCAGCCTTGGCCAGGCCCTGCCATTTCCCATCCCCTGCCCAGCACCGCTGGGGTCCTGCCCGGCCCGGCCTGGCACACAGGGCACGGCGGAGCAGGGCCGGCCAGACCAGAGCTCAGGCACCTCTTCAAGGCCGGAGGAGAGAGATTTCCCAAGCTTGCCCATCTTTAATATGTGGAATTCACAGAGATAGACCCAACTTCTAAATAGTTTAATAGGTTGACAACTCCCAGAGCCAGCCAGCTATTGGTTTTATGCAGGCATAGAGGAAGCTCTTAGTAGCTCTTAGAAAAAATAATTTCTGTGGGTGGCTACTTCCCTCCTCACCAAATGTCAATTAATGCAAAACCAGCAAAGTAGTGGAAGAAGTTTTTTATTTTAAATCCTAACAGTGCCAAGAAACCACAACACTGAAGCATATTCAAATATCTTGCTGCTTTTTAAGCAAAACAATTAACCTTAATTTAGGAAGATGTCTGCTCTCTGCAACTCTGAGATCTTTTGGATAAATTGGATCTGAAGACATGCCCAGTTCTGCCTACCTTGTTTTGGATATTTCACAGTCACTGACGATTTTTTGTCTGAAACTCTAAAATCAAAATGAACACCAGGAACGTTATAGAACAGATTCTCTTTCCTAAGCAGTGCTGTTTAAAATATGTTCATTTTTCTTCAGAATGAATCATATTCAGAAAAGTCTGGCCTTCTGCTGTCTTTTTTTAATTTCTCTGGGGGTCTTTATACATAAGGGTGATAAAGAAGGGAGAAGGTTTCAGGTTCAGAAAAGAAGAAACTATTTTATCTTTTTCTGTAGAATTGGTGAAAGAATCAAAGCCAGCTACAGTACAGGACTTACTTTCCACTTCAAATTTGCAATGAAAATTGAGAATGCTATATATCTTAAAAGTAATGAGTAGGAATATCTTTTGATATTTACATGCAGTTTTACTTATCAGAAAAATACCCTGAGAATCATTTTAAATTTTGTCCTTTAATGAAATGCAGAAGGGCTGTATTTTAGCTCAATTTTTTCTGCACTCTCTCTATATATTTAAATAATGAATATCAGATTATTTTACACAAGGATATAAAATATCAGTTGCTTAGTTTAAGAAACTACTACTAGCTGAAAGAAGACTTTTGTAGCAACCAAAAATGTAGTCCTTTTGCCTCATTTTCCCATAATTTTCCTCTCTGAAGATAATTTTGTGTCAACAGGGTGTCATAAGATTTATTTGAACATTATCAGTTTTATTGTGCTATTATGCTTTCCTACTGTTATTTTTTCAAACTTTTGATAGTCTCACATGGTCTGCTTTTTCACCTTCTTTGTGACTGTTTTTGATATGATTGCTTAGATGTGATTATTTCTTGATTCTCCTTCATTTAAAAAAAGTTTCATTGTTCCTTGTCTTATCCGTTTCTATTTCCTTGGAATTTTAGTGTCTGTATGGTACACATGGACAGTAATAAACAAAATTTATGTGTCCACTGGACTTTTTCAGTAAGTAAAACATTTTCTCTGTCTTCAAATGATGTCATTTGGTGACTAGGTGAGTCACAATGACTTATATTTCCAAATACCCACTCTTTTACTGGTGTGGATTCTCTTACATCATGAGCATATTCCATGAAATTACTCTGTTTCCAGTCACTTGTTTCAATAGTTCTGATGCTGATGTCTCAAGCTTTTAATTACATTTTAATTTTCATTTAATATGTTTTAGAATCTCTTTACATTGAATATGGCCTGTACTATTTAAAACAGTTGTCAGTGCCTATCTCTTTGTCTTTTCAATATAACTTATAATCAATTAGGCCACTGACTTTCATAGTAAAGGCTAGGATGGTAAATTTAGTTGTGGTTAATAATTTTTTAATAGATATAAACTGAAAAAAAAAAGTGAAACATATTGTTACGTGTTTAATTAATATGAATCAGAAGAAAAATATAAGTCAGAAATAAAACCTGCCTCATCCCAGAATTCCTGTGAGATTTCTAAGACAGGAAATGAAGCACTATTCTCTGGAGTTAGTGTATTGGAATGGAGATTATTTGATATTCTCTTTATTGATCTAGGCAGCAGTAAAATGTCAACTTTGATTACATTTTTTATTACAACTGAATCATAACACATGAAACACACACACACACAAACACACACACACACACAAACCCACAAATGCAAAATTGGATAGATAACATATGGCAAGTGATCTGGAAAAAGATACTTGTATTTAAGAAAATGCAATGCACTTTTTCTTGATAAATCTTAATCCTGAAGATTGGAGAAAAGATATAAGAAAATGAGTGAAGAGGAGAGTCAAACTTTGAAAAATGGCAAGTTGCAAGAAAAAGGAACACATTAGTCATACGAAAATAAAGATTGGTACTGAAAGCATATTTGTAATGTGAACGTCGATCTGATATTAATTCATGAAGTATTACATTTTATACAGCCTTGCTACAAAATTATCTGAAAAAATACATGAAATTGCCATTATTTTAATATAAAGTCTAAAACTCAACCAAATCAAACAAAAAGAAAAACTACATCAATGAATAGACAAAGTTATGTAAGAAAGGGAATTACAGAGATGGCATTAAAGGCTATGTAGACTTTATTATATCCCAGGAAATAAAAAAAATCACTAGAGGTTTAATTACCCATCTGTCTCATCGTTCTCTCTTAAGTACTTCTGAGAAACCAATCATTACTGTATCCAAGGACCACATAAGCCTCTATTATAATCTATCAGTACTTTCCAAAAAAGCCATAGCAAAAGAAAAAGATGCTAGGAAGACTTTCCTGGGACTATTTAGTGTAAATCTAAGAGAGGCTGTTTCCTGTAAGAGTAGCAGAGCTGATACCCCTCTCATTACAAGCCCTGTCAGAGATTCTTTAGAGCCCCACAAAAACTTGGCATACATTTGTTGTGGTTCTTTGACTGCTTGTATTATATACTTGGAGTTCTTCCTCTAAGAAACCCACCACTGTTTAGGGCCTAAGCAGTTTTTAATACAGGCCATGATTTACAACATGCTTTACAGGATACTGTATGAAATGCTTAGAAAGTAAACTATCAGCAAACAGTTTCTGGATTTATAGCACTGTATTAATAATTCAGTGACTAATTTTTTGCCCATAATTTCTGGCAGATGGTAGTTGTTGTTCACCATATGTGATTTATCATGTAATTTCATTTATTTTTAGTAAAATTTATTGAGTCCCATCATGTCAGAATCCATTTGCATTATAAACTGTAGAACACAGACCAGCCTTTTAAAGGTACTCAAACATCCAATGATTGAAATGCTAGAGTATAAGTTTTGATGAATTCAATATCAGAAACAATTGAAAAAACTTGGACATTAATTAGCATTCTTTTTCTGGCATTTCTAATTATGCTCCATACTCAGATGAGCTCATTGGCTGAAAATATGGCTAATTACACATACCATTCACACTTAATAATCCCATGATTTCCAAACCTTGCTGGATCAAGATGTTCATTATAGAAGATGCAACATTAGCAGAATAAGGGATTTTCAATCCTTTGCAAGGATGGTTCAAGCTGGTAATTCTGAAAGATTTTTGGCTACTGGGTTTAACAACAAAGTGTTTCCAGAGAATCAAGAATCATTAATATTTTCAGTCACTTACTATTCATTGATAATCAAATATCCTAAAATACCTGAATAATCAGCAGATGGTATTCAACATTAGTCTATAGGAGGAATTGGATCTACAGCTGGGAATCATAGCAAACAATTAAGAACCTACTACCACAGTATCCTCACTTTCCATTTCTTTAAAATCAATATAAACTATTTATATCATTTTACTGCTTACAAAAATTCCCACCATATTTTTTTCTATATTTATTCCAAGCATAAAACAAAAAGCTAATCTTTTATTCACTCACAGCATAACATCCTACTCTTAGACAACAGAAGATAATTTCTTTCCCTTGCTAACATTTTGCTTGACATTACCCAACATCATCATAAATTACAAAGTAAATGTTACATGGTAAAGATACCAAACTAGGTGCTCCTAATTTATTTTAACTACTGAAGGCGGGATCACTTGAGGTACNTATCATGTAATTTCATTTATTTTTAGTAAAATTTATTGAGTCCCATCATGTCAGAATCCATTTGCATTATAAACTGTAGAACACAGACCAGCCTTTTAAAGGTACTCAAACATCCAATGATTGAAATGCTAGAGTATAAGTTTTGATGAATTCAATATCAGAAACAATTGAAAAAACTTGGACATTAATTAGCATTCTTTTTTCTCAACATCTTTCTGTAATTATGACATTTATCCTAGGCATAAACCCTTCATATTAACTATTAGTCCACAGCTACATATTCCTCTGTTTACTAGCTAAAACAAACATTCCTCTGACTTGTTCGGGCTGCCAAAAAGGACTTCAGGGGCCTGCTCAGGTTTTAATAAGAAACTGAAAACTTTTTATTCTTGCTGTATATTGTGCTCTACTAGTCATTATACACATGTCCAACACTTTCTTGTTCCTCTCCTTTCCTGCATTATCTTCCTTTGCTTTTTGTACTTTCTTTTACAGGCTGTAAAACTTTATTTGGAAATTATTTGTTTTATTTCTACTCATCTTTCCCCCGGAATTTAAGTCCTTATAACAGCAGTGATTCACACTCCATCTGTTCCCCCAGCTCATTTCCTAGCTTTTGTTTCTGACATTCATCTGCGTTATCTATTTCATCTGCTTGCTCATTTTGTCACCTCTTGTGTCTCTTGATAACATACTTCACACTACCAAGGTTTTACGTGGTCAGATAATGGGATGCAGTTACATATTTAAGCAATGATCAGTCTGTTGTAATCTATACTATATCAGCACCTAGTCACGTTCATGACCTGTTAAAACTGTTTCCACTCTGTTTTTATACAATTATATTAGTTAACAGTGTGATTCAAGTGAC
>VWYI01007517.1:21617-49402 GCA_013399455.1 Anthoscopus minutus | reverse complement strand
TCAAGTGACATCAATCTAGAAAGCTCCAAATCTCGTGTTGTTCAGTGATACTAAAGCCCACTGACTTCAAGGACGAACTGAACTGAATGGAATAAGTTCACGGATCTTTGTTAAATAATGTGTCTCTATTCCATTCTGGTTAGTAACCTATTTCCCAACTTTAGCACTGAAAGGCTCTTTAATCTGTAAATCATATATTTTAACACAGCTTTACCTAGTTTTTTCCTTGCAGCTAGCACTCTTCAGTTTCATCGTTCATGACTGTGGTATGTTATTAGAACTGGCTGATCCTGAGATAGATTGTAAAAAGGAAAAATGTCTGGATTTGTTCTCCTTGGATTTTTTTTTGTCAAAAAGAATTCAAATTACAAGTTTTCTGATCAAATGCTTGTCTTTTTGTAATATAGAAAGCTCTTCCCTGGAGATAGTGTAGTCAGAACCTGAGGAGGGGTGTAGAATTCCATGCTTTCATGGCGCATTTCATGGCGCATGGCATCCCAGAACAGTGGGGTTATTGGACCAGTCATTGCACATTTATTTAGTTTATATCAGAGAGGAGGATGGGCTTTCTAGACTGTTAATGTAATTTTTTTCTCACACAGACTTCTAGGGAACAGGGACATCTCATGATATAAATCTGGCTTCTTAAAATGACACAGGTATACATACTACTCTGGTTGGTGTCTGGGCATTACAAATTTTAGTTATTATTGTTTCTGGCATTTCTAATTATGCTCCATACTCAGATGAGCTCATTGGCTGAAAATATGGCTAATTACACATTCCATTCACACTTAATAATCCCATGATTTCCAAACCTTGCTGGATCAAGATGTTCATTATAGAAGATGCAACATTAGCAGAATAAGGGATTTTCAATCCTTTGCAAGGATGGTTCAAGCTGGTAATTCTGAAAGATTTTTGGCTACTGGGTTTAACAACAAAGTGTTTCCAGAGAATCAAGAATCATTAATATTTTCAGTCACTTACTATTCATTGATAATCAAATATCCTAAAATACCTGAATAATCAGCAGATGGTATTCAACATTAGTCTATAGGATGAATTGGATCTACAGCTGGGAATCATAGCAAACAATTAAGAACCTACTACCACAGTATCCTCACTTTCCATTTCTTTAAAATCAATATAAACTATTTATATCATTTTACTGCTTACAAAAATTCCCACCATATTTTTTTCTATATTTATTCCAAGCATAAAACAAAAAGCTAATCTTTTATTCACTCACAGCATAACATCCTACTCTTAGACAACAGAAGATAATTTCTTTCCCTTGCTAACATTTTGCTTGACATTACCCAACATCATCATAAATTACAAAGTAAATGTTACATGGTAAAGATACCAAACTAGGTGCTCCTAATTTAACTACTGAAGGTGGGATCATTTGAGGTATGTGCTTCCTGTGTTGAGAATGGCGACAAAGTTTGGAGTAGTTTACGGAAGATCTGCTTATTTAGGGATGAAATTGTACATGTGGAAATGAAGACTCATTCTCTTCAATAATCAGTGAGTATGGCATTGAATGGTCTGGAGGTAACAATCCACAGCAGGCATTCTAGTGTGGGAAGTTCCATATCATTTTATGAAGATGAGAGAACATATTCTGAGACACTTAAATTTCTTTGTTTGAAAGTTATTACATCCAGTTGCTTTTCTATGATGAGAGCAAAGATACAGATTTAATTTCAGCATTCTACTTATTGCATCAATCAACAAACACAGATTAAGTGGTGAGCTTAATATCATTTTCCCACAGATGTTATTTTAAATCCTTTACAAGGTAAATAATCTTTTATTGTCTTGCATTTATTAAAAAAAATAGTATTTATTTGTGTACTTTTCTAACATTCTGAATCATAAACATGTATATTTATAGGTGTGTAGAATATATATATTTGTTTATATCCCTAATGTTAATCTCCTTATGTCGTTTACACAAGGTAACTATATGTCCTACACCTATACACAGATCCATTTGCCAAAAATTCTGATCTCTTCACCTTTTCCTCGTTATGCACGTCTTCAAAAAATACATTTAAAAATAAGAAAATGCAACTGGTTTAGCTAAAATACACATGTATATGAAATTCATAATGTGTGTAGTTGGAAGCTACTACATAGTAGTATTTTCTGACTGTCATCAGGAAAATTATCAAATATGTAAAGTATGCCAAAAGGAAGAAAATTAGATGCAACTGGCAAACAAGAAGCAAAACAAATTTTTCAATAACAGAATTTACCAAATTGTTATTCCCTCCATCTGACTTTAGGAAGACAGGACTATTAGCTTGCTATTTGATCACTAAATCCAAGCACCTTCTATACCAGCTAGTTTTATAGATCTGTTTATGGACTTACTAATTTAAGATCTTACAAATGCATGAATTTAATGTGGTACATATTTACCAGTGAAACCTAAATATCCAGATATTTCTTGTGAAATATTTCTTGCACTGCTGCTTAATTCTTAAACTATTCCAAGCTGAAAATTATTTTGGAGCAGTGAGTATCAACAGTAATCAGATTTACCACGGTACATTTGTCATATCCATACATTCACGGTGCAAGAATGCTTTTTGGACGACAACAGGCTGCAGAATATGATCAAAATTAAGGCTGAGCAGACAAGAAAGTTGACTAAGACTGGTCATAATAGTGAAATTCGCAATCCCATGAGGGCTGGTTACAATAGCATGCCGTGTGGAATCACACTAGTTTCAGAAGTGGATCTGCAAGTCTATGTGTGAAAAGGAAAATTTGTCCTGAAAGCTCCATGTGTCATTAGGTGTCTGTTCGACAGCCAGAGCACAGGTGAAGGAGATGAGAAGAAAGGTAATGTCTGCATCTGCATGCAAGACTGCAAATGCATTTTATCAGATAACACTGTAGCACAAAATACACCTCTCTTTTTTATACTCAGAGACACTCTCTTCCTTATTTAATTTAACACTCTCCGTTGAGTAGCAGCCCATCTCAAATAAAAGTGAAGAAAATGTCCTTTATATCCCAGCCTAGTTTACCTCTTGGGCTTTAGGGCATTTTTCTGGAAGGTGCTGGACCATTCTTGTTTTGAAGATATCTGTTGAGATTTTTCCAAATACATTGAAGCCAGTAAAATGAACTACTGATAAAATCAGAATACATGACTACCACTACTTTCCACCTCTGATTTAATTAAATGTCCTTGCACATATGCATGTAAACACTTGGAGGAGATCCATTGCCTGACATCTGTATAGTCTTCCACTAAGTAAAATCAGTTTAAACATGGTGTAATTGTGTTTATTTAATCTAGTTTATCTGAAGAAAGAAGTCAAACAATAAATCACGTTCTGATTCCTGATTTGGATGACAGGGTATATTACAAGCTCTGCTTTGAGCAAGTACTTCTTCATATACTTGATCTACAACTAGAAGAAAGTTTTTCCTCGGACAAGAATGTTTTTATACATCTTGAGGTACTATTTAGACAATTTTACCTAAGTATTCATGCTGAACTCATGCATGTATGTTGTTTTTTATTTCTGTCTGAGTACAAACTCTTTCAAAGGAAAAAATCTGTCAGTGTAGTAAGAAAAAAGTAAGTCTTTTGTTCCCTAGATAATGAAAAAAGTCATGTTAAAAAATACTAACAATATTCTTGATCTTAAAAGTTCAAATTGATTTTTCTGTGAATTAATAGTCAAAGTGTTGTAGAATTCCATAGACAGGGATTTACATACTTTTTAATATTTAACACATAGGCCATTTTACCTGCTTTCTGCATGCATAATACAAGGCTATTTTCTTGGAAAAGTGCAATATATTATAGACTTCCTCTTTTTTCTTTTCCCTTTAATGTAGATCAGACTTCATCTAAGTAAACATACAGATATGTTTGTCTAAAGTCCTATAGATGTATCTAGAAGATGAGTTTGAACTTCACTAACACTGATTTATGTCAATAATTTGATTGCAAGGCCTGCTCAGTGATGTGGCATTAAAACAGAAACACTGGACAAGTACCCATCAATTCCTTAAACTATAATAATGGTCAGGAAGACACTTAAAGTACTACCTGAATTTTTCTACCCTTACTTACTGTAGAAAAGACAGCTTGGTATAGCTGCAATCACTTTTAAAGTATTGCAGAATGTTTAGGAAGGTGAATTTCCATTGTTCACAATACTGAAATAATTTAGCCTGAATGCAAGCATTGCAGACATAGGCTCCTTGCAAAGATGCAAAGAGGCTGAATGAGATGAAAGTTATTGTCACCCAGTCAGTGTTCTGCCCTCAGGATGTGTCACATGTTTCTTGTTTCCATAGTTCTGCATGCGTTTACTACTTCCTCAGCTTTCAATCCGTGGAGTCGTTATTCCAGATTAGAATCACTGGGTAATTCAAGAGCAACTTGAAGTTGTTTCTAGGATAACTGCTGGCTCAAAGGAAGGTCAGTTATGAGATGAGACAGCTCAGAGCTATGTAGCTGGGCCTTTAAAACCCTGAAGGATGGAAAAAGACTGCACAAATTCTCTGAGTGACCTGCTCCCTGCCTGTCTGTCCTCACAGGAGAATAAATTCCCCTTATATCAAACTGACCTTACCTTGTTTCAGACCTTTCACTCTCCCACTCTGTACACTGGGGAGAACTTGCTCCCACAGGTAGGGGAGGAGGTTGTTGGGCTCTTCACAGCTGACAAGCCCAGTTCCCTCAACTTCTCTTCATAGATGCAAGTGCCTTAATCCCTGACTCTCCTGTCCTAGTGACCTTATACTGAACTCTCACCAATTTATTCACATCTTTCTAGTACTAAGGAGTGCAAAACTCTACATGTAGTCTAACAGATGTTGATCAGAGGAGATAATCACTTCCCTTGACCCTCTGACTGTTCTCCTATTAATATGGCCCAGTATTGACCCCCGTTGCTTCCAGAGGAAGAATTCAGGCAGACATGGTACCTGCTGGCTCGTTCCCAGCCTGCTGTCAGTCAGAAGCCCTAGGGCCTTTTCTGTAAGCTGATGTCCAGGCAGTTCCCAGTCTCTGTTCTTGCTAGGGATTGCACAAAGTCATGGTTTAGAGCTCTGTAGACATTGCTGTACATAGCATATGAATTAGTTACAATATAGATGAGATTGTTGCTCAGCTGACTGCTGACAATCAAAAAAATAATCAAACATAAGGCATCAAGTAACAAGGGTGAATAAGAAGTATGAGATTTCTATAAGCAGCCAGTAGCTGGATGAGCAAAGTAGAATACATTGTTGGTTTTTTTTAAAGTCTCATCACCAGTTCATCATAAATGGACTATTCCTTTGACTTCTTCGAATGTAATAGACCTGAGAGAATGTCCAGGAGCTTACTTGTTCCCTTGGAATTTGCTTTTTTTTCTCTCTAGCATGCAGTTTCTTATTCTTTGAAAGTTTGCAATTCAGTCATACAAACCAATATTATGCACTGCTAACCAATATAATTCATGTAGAAACATATTCTCTATTCAGACTGAATAGGCACATTATCCATCAAATGATAATCTGTGAAGTTACAATCACTACCTTTAAAAGTCCTAATAAAAACCCCAATAATCATAAGAGGTTAAAGAGAGCTACAGGTAAAAACAAAACCCAAAAGGTCATTCACATCTACAAACCATGGGTCTTGAAATTTGAAGTAAAAGGAGGTAATTGGCTATTTTTAAAAACTCTGACAGAATTGTTTCTTCTACCAGCATGGTAGAAGCCAGGTCTTTGAAGTTGTATCCTAATAAAAATAGAATAAAAACAAGAATGAATTTGTTTTAGAACTGGATGGAGAATAATCACAGCAAGCCACAGGCTGAATTTTCATACTGGAAGTACAGCAGTGTTCCACAAACACAACATAATTAATTAGTCAAGTTTGTTAAACTAAATATTATGAGTGATAATGGATTCCATATGTGCAAATATCAGTTTTTAAAAAAAAAAGAAGAAAAAAATAAAAAAGAATGAATTTTAGCTGCCTTAACAAAGAAAAAATGCAAGTGGCTTATTTTTAGAAAGACAGAACAGTATTTCACTATATGCAAAAGACTGAAACATCAGGAAAATGACTGATAACCACAGACAGTCTATCTTATTCCAGCTTATTTTTTGATTCTGGTAAACCATATAATCTTATAGCATATATTTTCCTTGTCTGTCGAAATGGAAATAATAGGTCCATCCTGTCTATTTAGATTTGATATTCAGAGTACAACACTTGTGTATACCATGCTTTAATAGTGCGTCTAACAATATATGGATAAAGATACTATGTTGCACACAATAACATAATAATTATTAATAATCATAACTATCAGCATCTTTTAGAAAGGAGAAAGGTCTGTATATCTCATAGAATGAAGCAGTTGAGGCATATGGCTTGATAAACTCCTTGGAACTCCCTTGGAGAGGAGAGAAAATGACTCTAAGGAGCACAGGTTCCAGGGATTCTGGTGAAAGCTTTCTTTGCCACGAGGCATGAGCTGCCATGTGGTAAAGGTACTTGTGTAGCAATTATGACAGCAAGCCAGTTGACCTCTGGTTGGATAAGAATAATCCAATGTAAGTCTATTGTGTTGTACAACACATGTACATGGTATTAAAATCCTGATTTAAGTTTGCTCCTCTGGAATTCCCTGGCTGCATAAAATTTTCTTTCTTATGTACCTTATATAATGATGTCAAGTTTGATTTTCTGCCTCATACTCATGATTTCAGGTTTCATTACAGGAATTCAGTTTCTGCTCTATTGAATAATCAAAGCTAAGAAAAACTGAGATAAAAGATTTAGTACAAGAGAAAAAAAAGATGTGAACATGAGCTAACAAGATTTGAAGTGCTGACATTGGGCAGACTGCTAAAAGAATCCCTGTATCTGTTTCTTGTAAAACACAGCAACTGCATTGACTATTTTATGGTCTTCTATCACCACAACACTGGAGTTCCTTAACATTCTAATAGATATATTAAAACAATATGGTTTGGTTGTTCAGCAAATTTTATTATACATAGAAATACTCAAGACAAAATGCGTAAACAGGCTTGCTGCTGCCAAAGGTCTGTAACAGAGGAGGAAAACTGGAGTTCTCCAAAGGCACTAGTAAAGATCACGATCATTGTGATGTCCTTTTTATTTGTTGTATATGCTGGTGAGAAGGACCAGCTGCTGTTCTGGGAACGGGGCAGTAGCTTCAATTGTGCATCCCTTGCAGATCTCCAATATCTGCCTTTATGACCCATTTACCTGCTTAATGAGTTATATTCTGGACATGAGGGAGGAAATGAGAGGATATCTGAGAGTGCCTAATAAAAATCATGACTGACAATTTGCATTATACAGCTCCTCACAGAATCACAGAATAGTTTTGGTTGGAAGGGACTTTAGAGATCATCTGGTTCCAATCCCCTGCCACAGATAGGGACACCTTCCTCTAAACTAAGTTACTCGTGGCCCCATCCAGCCTGGTCTTGGACACCTTCATGCCTGGGGAGTCCACACTCTCTCTGACAAGCTTGTGCCAGTGTCTCCCACATCTTATAGTAAAGAATTTCATTTTAATATCTAACCCTGCCCCGTGTTGGTTTAAGACCATTCCCATTTGTTTTGTCACTCCATGCCCTTGTCTCCAAGAGGAATTGAGGTGAGAAACTGGAATCCCAGAAACACTATTCCCCAGCTCCTGTGCCCTAGTTGAGATCTGACCTATCACCACTTTGTTAACTTGACCATAGCACTAAGTGCCATGACCAATTTTTTCTCCACCACTCCCTGAGCAGTCCATTCCAATACTTAAAAACCCTTTCCAAGAAGAAAATCTAAAATTCAATTCTTCCTCTACAGGTGTGGAAGATTAGATCCTGTCCATAATGTATGGGACTTAGAATCTTGTTATCGAGATAATGGGGTTACTTCATGGCAGTCAGATAAACCTTACAGATAAAACTAAGTGAGCATAAAGGTTTCTAAGTTTACAGAAAATCCATATCTCTTTCTGGCTACCCTCAGACAGTGAATGGTATTAAAATCTCACTTTTTCAAGGAACATTGTGATTTTCCAGGCATTATGTTGATATGAATTCAGACTCCAAAAGCTATTTGTAATCAGGCTTTACCAGATTCTTTTTCATTTAAAATGTTTGCAAAACAATGACAGAAGAAAAGAAAGCGTTTCATTTTTTCTCAGCTTATCAAAAGCTAGATATTCCAGTATTGCTAGGTAGAGAGGACAAAGGAAGCAGGTAGAAAACTACTCATACTGGTAAAGAGACATTAGATTAATAGATATCTGAATGCTAACATCCATGATACTGTTTTCTACAGGACTGATCATAGTAGCTATAGAGGCCTGAAATTACAATGGGTATAAAATAAATCCACAGGACAAAGAGGAAGAGCTGGCACCATGATAGATTTATTCACATCTAGAAGGTTTTGCTTCTACCAAAGCTGAAATGCTAAATTTAACAGCAGGTGTAAGGTAATGGAGTCTAGGCAGCTACCTCTACTGAATATATTTTTTATCAACTTGAACAGGTAGTAAGGAGAAATTCTGTCTAATAATTTACTACAGTAAATGTTTCCAGAAAAATGTTTCTTAAGTAGTGAGACAACTCATCAATTTTTGAGTTTGAACAACTAATGTTAGTAAAGATTGCTATCAAAATAGCTACACTTGATTTTCTCATGTGGTCTAAAATTGTAATGATGTGATTGCAAAATGCAAAGATTGGGATAATTTTATAACGAAGAAGAAATCCCATTAGGTATACTTTCACATCTGTAATTCTTTTATAAATGTCTATATTGCAAGAAAACCACTTGTAAAATGTGCTTTATGTTATTAATGACTAGCTATATTACTATAAAACAGTATGCCAAGAAAGCAAAGGAAGTAAAATCAAACCATGCACTGGAAAAAACTTATACCTTCCTCCAGCTGCCTCCGGTATACAGAGAGAAATGAGACTGGGTTTCAGCAGCTCAAAATGATCATTATTATCAAACCCTGGAATTTTTGTTTTAATTTTCTTGTTCAGATATTGCCTTCACGTGGTGGTCCCATTTCAGTGTTGTTAATTTAAATGTATATGCTTCCCTTGATTTTGTAAACCTTGGAAGCTTTTTAAACAGATAAACTCTTATGACTTTGGTATAATGATATTTCTCTTTCTATCTTGCATTTTTAAAAAGTTTTTGTGAATCTAAGGAGTTTTCTTCAGATCTGATGCTAAGCAGATTATTTTTTCATATTATTTTAACAAAATATAATTAAGTCATATCAAACAATATAACTATAACTTGCTGTCTGGAATTTGTTAATGAGTCGCCATCAAGACAGAATGAATTTTATGCCCCTCAAAATGCAAAATTTCAGTCAAAGTTTGTACAAGTCTAGAGTGGTTTTTAAAGTACTAAACCAAAAATATTGAAGCAAACATATTAAATAACTACAAACGCTAATTAAGAAGTAACCCTTCCCTGAAAAATGTATTTTTCTTTACAAACTCAAAAAGTAGCAATTATTTTAACATTGGCTGCTATTAGCAGCAAAAAAAAAAAGCGTTATTTTTTTCTCTGTGGACTTAATCATTTTAATATTCTCACAGAAATGCCAGCATTGACTATGTTCTCACAAAATTTCCATTTTATCTCCAGAAAAACATTGTTTTCAAATTTATATTGACTGAAAATTCTTTTCCTACTGCTTTGTACTTCAGTAGATGCAATTAAGTTATTGAAGAGTCAGAATTCTCAGTGTGATAACACTGTAACAATGCTCATCCTAATATCCTCACCTAAATTGCTTGAAGTATAAAATAATAATTTTATAGGGTATGTTTAAAAAAAATGTAACATTTTAGGTTATAGTGTATTTGTATCTGCTGCTCTGAAAAAATTGCTGGCAACACCTTCTTGTTAATCTCTTGAATCTTGCAGATTCAGGGAATCAGTTTGAAGAAAAATCCAAACCCAAACAAAACATCTGATCTTATTATTTTCCAATCTGCTTTGTTTCTGCTCCATGTGTTTGAAAAAAATCACCATTACATTTTTGTCCTAAGCTACACTGCCCAGAGCAGCTAGATTTTTTTACACCATAAATTGTTTATTTACTGATTAATAATTAGGGAACAGATCATATATTAATTCAAGCTGTGTATTCAAACCATTAAAAACATTCTTGTCATTAGTTATAAACCCTAAATAGACAGCAAAGTGTGCATACAGATGTGGTTGATTCAGTTCAATTAGGAATTTCTCTTATTTGATGCCAGTAAACTTTTACAAAAAGCAATCAATATTAATAGTCAATTCTATTAATAGATATTTAATTTTCCAGGCAGACTACACTGATGAAGTATGCTAGGACATGAAGCATTTGGAATAGGAAAAATCCAGTCACGAGGGACTACTGAGGCATGCCTTCTTGTTAACATATATGATTACCGAAATATTGGTCTTCTATTTTTTGGACTGCTTTAACATGTTTAACATACATGGTTCAATGTACATTAAAATCTTCTTTTTTCCAGAGCATGGGTTAAGGACTTCACCAGGAATCTTCTTAGCTTGGTGTGACACAGACTACTGCCAGCTACTGATCTTTCATATAGGATTTGATGAAGCGGCTACATGTAGTCCAAAGGCAATCAAAAAGCACTTCGGGGCCTTGGGATACTTGATCATGAAATCTGGGACACAAGTTATATTTTCCTCTGTGCTTCCAGTTGAAGGCAGAAACATTGGAAGAAACAGATGGGCTGACTCTATTAATGCATGGATCCATGACTGCTGTCACCATCAAAATGTTGGGGCTTTTGACAATGGAATGGATGGCCTATGCAGCACCAGCTTTGCTAGCATTAGATGGGACACACCTTTCTCAGGAAGGGAGCAGAATTTTTGCTCAGGAACTAGAGAGGCTCACTGGCAGAGCTTTAAACTATATATGAGTTTAGGTAAGGGAGAGGAACAACTTCAGGCTTGCACCCAGAAAGCTGTGCGATGAGATGCAAAGTTAGAGGGGACTGGATACTAGCAAGAGTCCTCTGCCTGTGCGCTGTATTGGCCACACCAGAGAACACTCACAGTTTCATGAAGATGAGCCAGGATTTTCTTAGGCAACAGAAGCCAAAAGGAAACACCAGAAAAATATCTCAAAATAATTAAAGAATATTCCTCTACAAAGGTGACACAGGCAGCAGCCCAGCTGAGGAGCATTTACACCAATGTACTCAGCATCAGCAACAGACAGGATTTGGAAGCCAGCATGTTGCTAAAAAGTTACGACCTTGTTGTCATTACTGAAACTTGGTGAGATGAGTCCCATGACTGGAGTACAGCTACCAATGGCTACAGACTGCTCAGAAGACACAGGGAAGGAGGGAAAGTTGGAGAGGTACATCAAGAGGTCGATTGAATGTGAAAATTTTTCTCTGGAGAGTAGCCGTGAGCAAGTAGAAAGCCTGTAAGACTCAGAGACAGAGTTAACAAAGAGAACCAGGTTGCTCAAAGCCCCATCTAACCTAACCCTGAATATTTCCAGTGATGTGACACCCACTGCTTCTCTGGATAACCTATGCCATTTTTTCACCCTACTCATAGCAAAAAAATTTCCAATCTAAATATCTTCTCTCTTTATTTAAAACACTTATTCTTCATCCTGTCACTGAAGGCCATAATAAAAAGCCTTTTTCTGTCTTTCATATAAGCCCCCTTTATTAAATAGTTAAAACCACAATAAAGTTTCCTCAGACCCTTCTCTTCTCCAGACTGAACCTCAGCTCTCAGCCTGCCTTCATAGCAGAACATCTCTCTTTTACTGGGGAGCCCCAAACAAGGTGAAGTACTCATACTGTGGATATCTGGAAATTATTTAGAGGGTGTTAATTACTTCCAGCTACTCAGCTTAGTTTTTTCCAATATTACCTGAGCAAGCATCCTTCACCTGGTGATAAATACATGTTTCCCCTGACTCCATGTATTACATCTCTTAAGATTTTTCATGTAGTGATAAATGTTATGTCCCCTACTTTTTTTTTTTTAACTAATGAGCAAGGAAAGCTATGGTTGATTTGGAGATAGACATAAACTAATTCACCTGAAATAATTGTAGGTTTAATCTATACTAGCTCATTCAAAGCACAACCTAGATCAAACTCAGAAGTGATATTACAACCTTTAGCAAACATGACAAAACCGGTATGCATAGTGCTGGGAAAGCAGAGCAGAGTGTACTGAGATTACCAGCAGGGAATAAGAAGAAATCACAGCTGTATAAACTTTATTTCTAGCAAACATAGCATACATAGCATTGTCCTGGTTTAGGACAAATTTGAGAGGAAACTTCCAAATGGGGTCTCTCCAGGGAAAAAAAGAGGAAACAGATTCAAGCTGCCCCTCCCCCAACTGGTTCGGGAAAAAAAAAATTCCTTGAAGGAAAGTGGAAAAAGCTGTTTATTTAACAAGCAAAATATCCACAAGCATAAAAATGGAATAATATTAAACAATGAAACCTCTCGCTGTTCAAAGAGATGGCAAATCCAGGAAAGTCCTTGCTGTGAGGTGCAGCTCGGCTCGCTCAGTCCCTTCTCAGTCTCTCAGGCGCCGGAGAGTGCCGAGGCCCAGGCCCCGGTGGCCACAGGCGTGAGCTCCTGGGGTGTGCTGGGTTTCCAGTCCAGAGCAGGTTTGAACAGATCCAAGGAAAAAGGAAAAAAAAACACAGTCCAGGGAACTTCCCTGCCCCAGCTAGCTAAAAACTAACTAAAAGCAAAGGAGAGCTCTGTCCCACTGTCTGTCCGTGCTGCAGACAACACAGTCTGGAGAGAGCTGTGAGGGAGTGAGAGCTGTTTCTGAAAACAAACTGCAGCTTCTTCTTTCTCCTCTTCACTCTCAGAACCAGTCTTAAAGGTGCAGAACTTAATATATAACATAAACAGAACGCACGATTTGGGGATACAGGCATCATAAAGTCACCCCAGGACAAGCATACATAATTCACCTTTCCAGCAAAAGGAAAAAAGCTGTGATCACTCTAAACATTTTCAGAGCTGAGCATGAGATAGATCCTATTCCTAACTGGGAAAGAAAATCCTTGAGACATTTACTGAGCTGAAGCTACTTTTAAGACATAAAATCTCTTTCCTTTTGCTAAATGTATGATGTACAGATAGCACTGTTCTTGTTAAAAACTGCATTTTGCATCGAAGTAGCAACATATCTTGACCAGTTACAACTATGCTTTCCTTTAGTATCTCCATCAAGTGCATTATTGAAAAATAATACATGCAGATAAAAGCAGAAGCTTAGAACAAACATTTAACTTAATTGTTATTTAAAAACAATCACCTTGGAGGTTTGTAGCATCAGCATAAAATCTGTCTGTTAACTGCTTTCTAATGTGCAGCTGGACATAATCTGGAATTCATATAGTTCAATATAGCACAGAAGCACAGGGTACAATATGTTCTCATGGTATAAAGACCTGTTGTGAATATCTATTAAATGTATCTTGCCACGGGGGTTTTGTTTGCATACATAAATAAATAACTCGCTTTTTTTTTTTCACCATACCAGAAAATTTTGTATTTAATTTTGTGTTTCAATTGTGCAAAATTATATAACAAAAACTATTATTTTTGACATGTGAAGCATTTCCTTTGAGAATGAAGAATTGTTTATCACTATTGAACAAATGCTTTTGTTTGACAAAACCTTAAATAGTTTAGTTTTCCAAGTTTTAAAGCAAATGTTAAAATGAAATTCTATTTAAAAACTTTAAAATTTTCCAAATTCTGCAGAAGGTAGCATGTGCATTGCTTTATACCCCTGGTGCTTTTTTGGCATACGTCAGATTGTTTAGTCAGTTCCTAAATCCAGAGTGAAAACAAGTGTTTACAGCCACCATTAGAAGTATTCCTCACTTTCTGATTGATAATAATTTTTCTCCTTAGTCATTTACAAATCTTTCAATAAACAGAATTCATATTTGGATAGATTATTTTTTTTAATTTTTATGTAAAAAGTTAGATGTTTTCACCCTTAAAAAAGCTGTTTTCTAGACATAGGCTGTGGTTGATAGATTCCCTCTTTATATGCAATGAGAGTTAAAGAGCAAACAGTTGAAGTGAGGGATAACATTTTATCTACTTAACTGAAATTTCCAAAGATATAAGGCCTTGGTAGTAAAAATTCAAAATTAAAAACAATAACATATTTTAACAATATTTTCATTTTTATAAGAGGGTGAGAGATTAATGTATGATAACTTACTTAATGTGTTTTATAAAGTTTACTGAAATTATTTAAAAGAAGAGTTGAACTAGAACAGATTGCTCTAGCTGATTTTGAAAAATGCTAGAGAATCTCTGTACTACCTAGTGTTAATTTTTATACCACACAAACAGATTTTAACAGATTTTAATCATGGATCAATTTCTGTGGGAACAAGGGATACAGGGAATATTTCCCTGTCTGTCCGGGAAGGTTCTGACCCCCAGGAAGACACTGGTTTTGACTTCCATCCATGGAGAAAGCTTCCAAGGCTTTGGGCTGGAGTGGAAACAACCAGTTTGTGAATTAGAAAGTAGTATGGTTGGGAGTGTGTCACTTGGTGTGAAAATGTATATTTCGGGTTTTATATAGTTCGGATGTAGGTGAGGACTCAAGATGGAAGATTGTAGGTGTTGCCTCAGTTTCACTTCTTCTTCACCTACTCCATCTTCTGCAGTGACGGGAGCACAAAATTATTGGATAGAGCTAGCCACAGTGCAGGTGTTGCATAAACAGACAAATAATTATGTATTGGTAGTAGAGTAATAACAATGGACTTTCAGGAATGTGGTATCAAGTAATTAGTCACCTTATCTAGTATAAATTTGGACATTTTGAGCCTTTTGAGGCTTTTGCTGGCATGTTTTCCAGGAGTGCAGAGCCTGTGCCATTCCTGGCTCAAAGCAAATTATAAGAGACAATAAACAACTTCTGAAGACTGAAAAAGCAAAGCCCATCTACTTCGTCTGAGGGTCACACAAACCATCGGGGTTGCAAAGCTATAGCAGCCCCCAGGTGGGGGAAAAAAAACCCACAAATTTATTTTCCTTTACTTCAAATATGCCTAATTTCTTTCAAGTACTGTGAAATTCACTCCCACTGCTCAAGACTGCAGTAAAAACTTGTCATTCCAAACTACAGCATGTCTCTTCTGAGAGACATATTTTTATGAACCTCTAGTTGATGGGCTGTAGCAAGCAATAATAGATATACTTTTTGCAGTTTCACATTTGGAACATAGGGCATAGAATTTAATTGGCCTCCGTATTGCTGTTCATAGGTACCTATTATGACAGAAAACTATGTTATATAAATGTACATTTATGAACCTAAGTACTGCAGAGAGTTCTAATTTTCTCTCCTCTTGCTGGAGTATTATGATGAAGGGATCTCTTCTAGGAGATAGAGCCCTTTATTTTTTTCTAACTTTCAGGCTAGCATTTTTTTTCTCTCTCTCTTTTTTTTTTTTCCCCAGTTTGAGGATAGTATTTAATAACCAATACAGCTCTTTAGAATTTCTGGTATCTTGATATTTACCTTCATGGTTTTGGAGAGAACTTTCCCTTTGACAGGCTAGATGAGCCAAAGTTTTTTTGAGTTTCTTTTCATTTGAGAAGTTTTCCAATGCTACAAATATAGTAATTTCCCTTGCAGTTGATGCCATTTTTGTTTTCCTCAAAAGAATATGAATTCCAACTGAAGCTTGCACAATCACAATTTAATCACATCTCCATTTGTTTATTGGAAAGAGCTTGAATGATGTAGCTTAGAATTTCATCTGCTTTTTCAGATGTTCTTCTTTGCCAAATTGCCTTTATAATTGCAATAATTCCATCATGTCTTTCATGATAAGATAGAAAAGTCAAAACTATATTATTCTTCTGTTAGAGATAAGAAATGAAAAATTTATAACATTCTTGTCCAGCTTCAAAAGTGTATATAGTTCTGTGCTTATACATAAATACAACTAAATTCAGTGCCTGAAAACAAATTCTTAGGAGGAAAATAACAGACATTGGTATTCAATTGTACTTTTTTGTTTTAGACAAGTTGCCGGATTCTGATTTATTTTTGGAATATGAAGTGATGTCAATGCTAAAGGATAAGATTTCAGTTTTATTCTGATCTCATAACCTAGTTTTAGAAATGTAGCAGGTTTTGCATATGTGTTTGTGTCTAGGTAGCTTGTATGATAGTATTATCCAACAGAAAATAATTGCACACACAAGCACTTTATAGCAATTATAATAAAACAAAATAAAGCACCGCTTTGGATGTTCACTTTATTCTTTTCAAAAGGAGCAAAGTGACTCTGTTATAGCAAATCCTGAGCCCTGAAGGGCAAATGTTTTCAGGAAGGCTTGATGTGCTTAAATAAGTATATCAAAGGTGTAGGACATCCTTTTGTGCCAAAAGACTATATTGGAGAAGATGACTGGCCTGGATGAAAAGAGCTTTGTCTGAAACTTCATACAATAAACTTTTAAAAAAGGGGCTGATAAGTGATTTAGGAGGGCTACAAGGATGATGTGAGATTGTGTACAAAAAAATTAAAAGAGCCAAAGATCTTAATCTGGCTATTGCTGTAAAAGACAATAAAAATATTTCTATAAATACATGAATAGCAAAAAAAAAAGCTGGGGAAAATCTCCATTCTTTATTGGGGAGAAACGCTGAAAAAGGATAAGCAAACGGTTGATACTTCATGACTTCTTTGTCTCAGTATTTAATAGTCAACAGATTTTTCTCAGGGTACCCAAACACATTGAGTTGGAAGATGGATAGGGAGCAGAATGAAACCCCAATAATCCAGGAAATAGTCAGAGGCCTACTGCACAGCTTTGACATAGACAAATGTATGTAGCAAGACAGGATCCACTCAAGGTCACTGAGGAAGCTGAGAAAATTGCTCTCGAGCCAGCCTCCATCACTTACCAGCAGTTCTGGCTAACTGCAGAGGTGTCAGTTGACTGCAAGTTACAAATGTGAGAACAAGAAAGACATTGAGGTATTGGAATTTGTCCAGACAAAGGCAGCAAAGCTGATGTACAGCCAAGTTCTTAGGAAGTATTATGAGAAGTGTCTGAGAAAGAAGATTGTAGCCGAGTGAGGGTTTGTCTCTTCTCTCAAGTAAGAAATGACAGGACAACAGGAAATAACCTCAAGTTGTGCTAGGGGAGGTTAAGAATGTATATCAGGAAGCATTTCTCCATGGAAAGAGTTGTCAAGCATTGGAACAGTCTTCCCAGGGAAGTGGTTTAGTCACCATCCCTGAAGGCATTTAGAAGATGTGTAGGTATAGCGCTTGTGGACATGGTTTAGTGGTGAATTTGTCAGTGATGGGTTAATGGTTGGACTCTGTGGTCTTAAAGCTATTTTTCAGCCTCAATGATTCCACAATTCTATGATATGTGACACTGAATTTCCACCTAGCAATTCTGCATCAATATGCCTACATTATGTGTTTGTTTCTGCTGCTAGAAGCTTCTCCTTATGGCAGAAAAGCTTTATTGTTAATAAAATCTTCTCAGAAGAAAGTCTATTTCCATTAATTCTTGACTCAAATTTTAAAAGACAAAAGTTGAAAAATATTGTTTATTGATGATGTCTTTTACACAAATCTGTATATATACTGAGGGATTTTTTTATTTTAAAAAACCTTTTTTCTGTAATGAGACAAGTTAAAGCCTTTAAAATATGTCAGACAAACAGTTTAATTTTTTCATTTCAGCTTTATTTATGGAAAGTCAAAATCATAGTCATTATTTCTTATGTAGAGGACAAAACATTCTGAAGTCTTGAAAATTTTCTGTAAATGGGAAAAATTTCTATTTTTTACTAAGTACAAACATAATCGATGTAACACAATAAAACACTATTTTACTTCTATAAAATTCTTCTCATTGGTCAGTCATATCTTTTATTTCCCTTTGATTTTTATGGGAAACTTGGTCATATATTCTAGAAAAATATTTTTTTTATTATTATACTATAAGATGCCCGTCATGGTTATAACAACTGTAAAAAACTAATGACCATATGCATGAGTATTCCTTTTGGATAGAGTAACCCTATAAAATTTTCTGTTAAAATCAGAAAATATGAACTTTTAATCAACTTCTTTGAGAGTACAATTGGTTTTTTTATTGAAAATGTGTTGATTTATTTCTTTTCTTTAATTTTTCTTTATGAGTGAAACAACAGTGCTAAAAATGCAATTTAAAAATAGATCTCAATCCTTTTTATCAGTATTATGGCAGAGCACATAACACCTGGACAGAGATAGGTTAGATGACAAAGAACTTTCTGAACAAATAAAAAGTACCTGTATATTATATATATTTTTTAAAAAAACAAAAATATGTATATAAAATGGAAAAAAATATTGTTTCTCTGACTATTGGAATTTACTTCATCCACTTAAGCTGCAGAAAAAGAAAGATGTACAAATGCTATGGAACATGAAATTGCATGCTATTACATGCAATCAATAGCAGTCAATAGCAGTTTCCTACTTAGTAAAGAAATTAGAAAGTCACTCGAAGTTATTTTCATTCCACTCATAACTTCATTGCAGCAATTCAACCTGAACAAAACTTGATCTGTAAATAAGCACACTCCAAAATTAAAAATTAAATCAATGAGACTTGCAGTCATAAAAAACACCTCAAGGATATTCAGATGCATAGACAAATAGACTTTTTCTGCCCACCAAATGAGAAGCTAGAAGTAGACTCCAAGGGAAGGCATGAGGAGCAAAGAAATTCCAACATAATCCACCTTGTTCTGTCTCTGGTACCCACTGCTGTAGCATCACTTCCAAGAGAACTGGTTCTTCTCCTGGATGGAGAGCAGGAGCAGTCCTGCAGCAGTGTGGCACTTTGCCTCTCAGCAATGTTAGCCTAGACAAGAACTGTCTTTGCCTGTGCCTAGAGCTGCCTAGTCTTGCAGACAGTGACATGCAGCAGCTCAGTATGTATCTCTGTTAGCTGCATGTGAGAAAATGAAAGAATCTTTAACTACATATCATCTGTGAATGGCCCATAGAGTGGAAGGTGTCAGCAAAATTACTGTATATAAGCATAGGAAAATTACCTTCCTTCTTCAGCTTTCAGCTGATCCAAAAGAGTATTTATAACTGCATCATCCAAATGTTCTGTTTTCATTTTCTCGGATAGCCAGTGACATGTATTAAAAAGTGGATAAAATCAAAATGTGAATTAGAACAAACAAATAAAAGTGGTTAATCAAGAAATGTTAAATCTTAAACAGATTTTCACAGTATTGAGACCTTTCTAGGGACTGTGTAAGGACAGGCTGGCCAAAGGGAATCATATATTCAATAAAGTCTTGGATCTGGTGGCAGCTGCTGTTGATTACCTAGCACACCTCTGACATTACACTTTTTCTTCCTTTGCATCGTCTTCAATGTTATCCCAATCAGCCCAGATGAACTGAATTTTTAACTAGATACCTTGGGGTGGGTTAGGGTGAAATGGCATGGGATGATCAGTTTATGAATACACTTATGTAGGGTTTATTATAGAACAACTTGGTTAAAAGGAAAACAGGTATGTAGCCATTTTGGTTAGTATTATCTAGAGCAACAATAATATGGAAGCATTGCAGTATGAAAGGAAAACATCACCCAAGGACATGCACCCGGGAAAAGAAGGAAAGAACAAGAGTGTGAAGATCTCACCACATACAGGCCTGGCAATGAGAGTTGTGCGGCCTTGGTTGAGGTGGTAGTCATAGACCAGATCCATTGGGTGGTGAGAGAAGTTCCAAAAGAGTGACGGGAGAAATCCTTGGAACACCAAATCTATTGGGGTTTTATTAACTCAGGTTTATATTAGCCCAGGTACCTTCCCTGGTATGAGGAGTTTCACTCTGAGGGTAACGTAGATCACAGGACATTTTGGGAATCTTCTATTTGCCCTATAATGCATCTGTCCAATCTGTCCAATACTAATTGATTGGGAATCCTTATTTGTTTTAACTCTGAACTTAACCTTGCTTATTCACATAAGATCCTACTCTGAAGTCAAAATAATTTCTCCATAGATAAGCAAAACTTCATACTGACTTCACTTTTAGCAAAACCACATTATTTCTTCTGAATTTCAGAATGAAACTAACCAGAAACTTAGTACTGCAATGAAATATGGAGGGTCAGCAATTACTATTTCCTTTATTTCGACAGTACCTTTTTTTTTCTTTTTTTTTTCTTTCCAACTACTTGTTGGAAAGATTATGAGTAAGTCTTGGCTTAAATTTTCTGAGACTCAGTCCAGCAAAAATTTCTTTTGTCTTCAAACAACTAAAATCTGTAAAATTATCAGAATAAAACATGCAACACATTAATTCAAAAATTACACTAGTGATAAGACAAAAACTTAAATTACATATTCCAAGGTAGTTAAAGAAAGACAGTACTGCAGAGTGCTGCCCTAATTACGGATTGTTGTTGTTGCCGTTGTATAAGATCAATATAATCACAATTTCCCCAGCGACTGCACTGACATTTTGGTGTATATCTCTTAGGAACATTTCAAGTTTTAAATTGATGTCAAACTACCTGAACCAAGTCTCCCTGTGCTACTTAAATTCCACTTATTTGTTATAAATTGTCTGTGTTTCAGTTTTAATTAAATATGTATTACGTGCCATATATATTATTGTTATTACACTGTATATAGCACAATATAGATATTTTTTCTTGTAAAACTACCTTAGTAACAAATGAGTGATGCTTACAGAATTAACACAGATTATGCAACTGCTTAACATTTAATTTTATTTTTTAAAGCTGTACTAATTATGACCTCCAATTAGAACAGAATTATTAACTTTTTGTAAGCATTTGGTATTTGTCACTATGTATTTTCTGAATGAATGATCAGTATTGATTTTGTCTATCACCTTTGGTGTGAGGTGGTATTGTAATCATTGGAGCATAGAATCTCTGTTGTAATGTCATTAGTATTCAATTTAAGATGCTTGTGTTCTGACAGGTCAGAGGACACATCGTCTTCAAAATATTTGTTCTTAAAATACTCCAAATTTTACAATGCAATGAAAGAATGTCCTTTTGATGAACACTCAGGCAAAAAAATACTAGAATTGCCCAGATTGCAAGGAAATTTTACAAAACAGGCAGGGCCAGAAGTGATTTGACCATGGTCATTAGAGAGCCCAAATCATCAGATCACTCTTCTTCAGAGAGCAGTTTTCTCTCTTTCCAAACTTTTTTTCCACGCTGCTTCCCGATATAATTTGTTAGGAAAGATGCTATGCTCCTGTCCTGTACAACCTTGTTTTATCCTCAGACTTTACTTTATCCTATGAATGAGACATGGATTCCACAGGAAAAAGGAACCAATTGAAGTCATCAGCGATTGCTATGTAAGACCTGTGTATACAGGATATTTTAAAAATTATTAAAAATGTCAAAATTATCTATTTTTAACATAGCTTCTAGACTGTTTTAGAAAAACAAGTATGACTTCCTTGTCTATAAAAATGCAGTTATACAGCACCATATTGATTTTCTTGTCATTTGTCATTGAACTTCCTTGAGTATTGCAGAGATAATGCAGCAACTAGTCGATGTAACAACTGAATATGTTTTTTTTCTTTAGGGGTAAACAATAAAGGAATAACTGGAGAATTTCCCTTTTTCTTCCTTAAAATGTCATTTTATATACCCTTGGCTCTAATCCAGATTTTGATCACAGTATTATACAAGGAACTGCAGAAACTATTTGTGTTCCTCTCCCCCTAAAACTGATCTCTTTGAGATCTCAAAGCACACACACTGAGGATGAATCAAAATTCACAGGAGGCTATGCCAGTGCAGTAATAAGTATCAGTCATAGTATTTCCTTTCAGTTTCATCTATCAGCTAAAATAATGTAAAAATAAAAAAAGGTCTATTGAAAATTACACACAACTAAGACCATAAAGAAGTATTCTATTCCCCATCAGGTGGCCTCTAACCTTGATGAGAAGCCCAGTCCAGGTGAATACTAAGATGGCTTTTATTTTCAGAACTCCGTTCTGCCACTTTACCCTACTACATTCTTGTTGTAAAGCAGTTGTCTAGCTGTCCATATTAATTTTTATTATTGTACAGATTCACTAAAGTTCAAGATATAAAATTTAGAAGTCCTTATATGAAATTTTTATATAGAAATTCTGCTTTCAACACAATTAAATATTTCAGGAATTTTAAATTGAATGGATGTTTTTTCCCTTTGTTCTTACTTGCTTTTGACTGAGTTAGACATTACTAATTCTCTCAAAAAATATAGATTTTTGTCTCTCTTATTTTATAGATACACCATAATTACAAAAAAAAAGAAGAGAAACTGAAATCCTTCTAAAATTCTAGTTTGTTTTTTTCTGTTTGCATCTCAGAAAGCTTTAGTTCATACTCTCACAACTGCATGCTGATATATAAAATATTATCTAATTTTTAACTTTGCCAATCAATTTCTCCTGCCCTCTTATATTACCAGTTTCAGGATACACAGAAATGTATCATTTACTGACCTCTTCTTTTGGGTAGCGTGTCTAGAGGCATCATGGTTTGTGCTTTTCCGTATAAATCAAAACTGAAGACCCACTTTATTTTATTTTGCTTTCAAACTTAGAGAATTTGGTATTGGAGACTATGTCATGAAATTATTTTTTAAAATGTTCTTTCGGATAGCTAACCATGAGAAAAAAACTCGAGATGATGGGATAGCTATTGAAGAAAGAATTTTCTATTTGAGATCTCACATTTAAATTTAATTTCTACAAAAAGCTGTTAAAAAATTCTAGCAATGCCAAGTATAAAACCAGTCTGTATTTTCCTTTATTTCTGGAAGTACAGTTGACATATTTTTGTCATCAATGTCATCAGACTTTTCAGAAGCAGAAAATCATTGCATACCTTAAGAAGGAAATGTAATTTTTAGACATATTTTCCATGGAAATATTTTTATTAAATCTCTAGTTCTACTATATACTTTAACTAGCGGTAGTAGAGGGTATCACTTTTTTCATTGCTTTGATTTTGAGAAAATTTCGTTTTCAAATAGGATAGTTTTAAATAAAATATTCCCTATGCTCTGTCCTTGACTTCTGAATTCCACTTCTAAAGCAGAAATAAAACTTCTTCTGAGCCCTCATGAAAAATCAGAGTCCTGTTGCATTGGTTACAGTCTCCAGCTTCTTCAATTAACTCTTAAATAACTTCCATGTTCAGCTGTACACTCTGACTCTCAGAGGTGTGCAATATACATCAGCTTGCATCTCCAGAATGTACAACAATATTTTATAATTTAAATTTAAAGAAGCACTTACTTGTTTTTCTTGTGTTTATCTTTTTTGCTTTTGAAAGGACAAACCACTATTAATTGTTCCATGTAATGAACTGACAAATCCTCTTAACCGGGAAATTGCAAGATTAAATTTTCATTCCGCAGCAAAAAACAACAGATCTCTAAAACATTTTTTAAAACCATGTGTCAATTGTGGCTTTAACCCCCTGTTTACTGCTATTTAGAGACCATCTAATAGCTAATTATGTACTCAGATTTGCAATTCTTTTTTCTCTAAATCATTATGAGTTATAAAATGCACATAATCGCTGGAAGAACTCTGCTAGTATCTCTTCCAGTTTAGGAGTGCTCCATATTTATATAAAAAACTATGTGTTGGCATGTGTCCTTTGAAGCATGGTGAGTGACAATCATGTTACCAGAGTCACTTGATTCTGTGGTCATCTAGTGAGGACCACTGCAATTCATAATTCTCCAAGGAAAGAACTCTTTAAAATGATGTGGCCTTGTAAAGGAAACACAAAGTATGGAGCTGCACAGCTGTTACACTCTGGTCACTCAAACCTAGGGCTAAATCAAGGTACTTTTGCTCCAGGTAGATGGAAAGGAGGAGATCCCAACCACTTATTCTCAAGAAGTAGAAACTACACAAAAGCTTACTGGTAAACTGTAGAAAATTAAGGAACATTGGGAAAAGAGTAAATGCAATATAACATCACTTATCACAGCATAGATTTGGCCCACTGAACATAGAAAACCTAGAATCCATTTGATTATAGTCTGTGAGAAGAGAATTAGGAGAAAGGGAGAAAAACAGAAAGACAGGAAATATACAGAAAAACAGACGTAGCTACCGCCTCCTGGGTTCCAGCAATGTAAAACTCCAAGGTGAAGATATGGTTAAAGAACAATTGCTTGGCTCATGGTGAACCTTCTTAAACCTCTTTGGCCCATCCAGGTGGGGCTTGTGTTCTCTTGGCCACTTAGGGAGCAGGTTAGGTGACACTGGGGGCTGCCTGCAGTGACTGACAGACTGGGGGAAATGGGGAGCAGGGCACAGCCTCACCAGAGCAAGGCCTGAGCCACCCCCTACTGCACTTTCCAAGCCCTTGTCTCAAAACAGATCATCACCTTTTCTGGTCTCTGACAACACCGTAGAACTGATGTAGTACTTCTATACTTTAAAAAGAAACTACCCTAGAGTCTGCCCTATAAAAGGAAAATTAGAAGTAATCAACTTGCACTGACAAGCTAAAAAGCTGTAAAGTAATAACGCCTTAGTGTGTGAGCAAAGATATAATTGGTATGTACCACACACCTGTCATTGACTGTTAAAAAACTGGAAATAAATGCATCTGGTTGAATATTCAGGCAACTACCTCACTATATATTTTTAAAAACACATTTCATTCTAAGTAAAACATCATAAAATCAATGTAAAGCCTAATTTTGTAAAGACTATCAATTTCTGAACCAAAACAGACATATTTTATTGTAAATGAATGGAAGTTTTTCCAAGTTTTGCTCTAGATAAGCAGAGGACAAAAAAGTCCTTCCAGTCTTGCTTCTTGTATCAGAAATTTCGTTAGTTTGTCCACAATGACTCTGATTGACTTAGGTGGATATTTAATAAGGCTCATTCCTTAAAAATTGTAAGTGACATTAAAGCAGCAGTACTCTTAGAAAATGAGAATCTGTATTCAAAAACTGAACTGCAGCTGTTTGATAGGTTCTCTTCTTTAAAATAAATTGCTGGAGAGAACTCCAACTGTGTTCAGCCTTAGAACAAAATCACCTTTCATAAGATTTTCAAAACCATTCCAAAGACAATAATAAAATTTAATATAGGAGCAAAAATAAATGTTTATGACATTAAGTTTCTGACTGAGGTTGTTCGAGATCTTTCTTTAAGCTCACATTCATTCTTTTCTAAGCTAATATACAGTTCTCTTTTCAAAATAGTTTTTCACTTTTGAAATTTTTTTTCTTTGCAAGAAAGAAGATTTGTGCAATGGTGGTGTATACCTAACTACCCTGAGAATAAGCAAGAATAATATACTCTAAATTGATGGGAGACATTTTGTCCCATGAAAAAATCTTTTAAAAGCATATGGGCTTGGAATTTACAGACATAATATAAAATTACCACTGTACTGACCACACATGATATAGATATTTATAGATTTTAAATATGTCAGTCTTATGCATCTGACATGTGTGTCATCTGAAATAATGTCATCAGTTATAACTAGGAAGTATATATAACTGTTTGTTGGATCTGTGATGGTTTCTATATTTTTATGTACAAGCTTTTATGTCTGGGGCTTTTTTCCCTTAGAATGATTCTCAATATCTAATAGTATAACTTAGAATGGAACCCATTGCATTCTGCTACAATTTGAAGCTGGACAAACTAGAAAAAATATGCAATCTCTGAACAACATCAAGAATATATTTATTACTATATATACATGCACTTTACATATCCTTCATATCTGTAATATGGGCGTAAAAGTAAAGAGCATTTTGTTTTCTTTTTTTTGCAAGAAGTTAGTTAATTTACTTTCAGCTATCTTGATAAGTAAGGAAAAAAACGTACATATTTTAGAGTGCAGAACTTCTAAGCTGTTGTTTTCATGTTATTTATCAGTAACATCACAGAAGCAGTTTCAAGAATACCTTTGTATGATCAAACCCATAACATTATCAACAACAAGATGAGAAAAATTAGCTATACCCTGTATAAATTATCTCACTGCAGATATTTTAATTTTATTTTGAGTTTAATCCTATTTGTATTACCCTTGTCTCTCTTCTCGCTTAATAAGTTCTTTGATTTATTTAAGTGTCCTTCACAAGCATCCAGTAATATAGAAATCCTCTGAGCTTGGCAGTTAATAGTGTTATGGTAGTCTGCTGATATTCAGGTGAAGAGGAGGGATCCTGTACTATAGCTGAAACCAGCTGGGCCCATGTATCTGAGAACATACTGTGTGATGATGGCATGAAGGCTGATTCTTTCCATTTGCATCACCTTAGAAAGTAGAAGGGGTGAACCTAATAACCTCCAGGAGAATGTCATTATTTGAAGCAATGAAAATCGACACACTCAGATTCATATAGCCAAGCTTATCACTTCAGGTAATTTTGCATGTACTTTGCATTATTTTACTTAGATGTTGCTATTTGTAAATGGTAGTAAGACCTTGCTGAAAATCCCTGAGAAGTCATCTTTCAGCTTGTAGTGGTTCTGAAATGGAGAATATGGAGACAAAGAAATGTGTGGGGCAATAAATTAATCCAGGGGCCACTTTATTCCATAGCTACAATTTTTGCATAGAAAGTATTTCTCACAGCCAACAGGGATTCTAGGACCTCAGTATTCATTAGAAACAAAAATAAAACACAGATTTATTTCCAACCTTCCTTGCTATAACCTTGAAAGCATGAGCAGTGCCTGTAACCAATGGAAGGTAGCAGAGTGTAACCAAATGTCTTCCTGAGATGAAGAATATTTGAAATTGTATCCCTGAGAGCAATGAACTTCCCCATCTGTCTCACTCAGGGCTTCACAGATTCCCTGATCCCACATCTACAGATCATGTAATTTTTTCATAATATTGTAGAATACCATACTTTGTTGTAACCAGTCACCTAATATTTTGGGTTTTTTTTCTGTTTTGTTTTTTTTTTCCCCTGCCCATTTGGGAGACTGTTCACCTCTGTTCTCCAGAAGGGGGAGTTAATAAGACTTTGTCAAGGATTTTCTCCCTTTTTAACTACTCAAGGAAACTTCTAAGGAATAAAAGTCACCAAAAATCTCTCAGGAATCTTTATGACTACCCAGAGAGAAGTCCAGACCCATCAGCCCACAGCCATAAGGGAATTTTTAGAACAACCCAGTGTGCTGGTTTGACCTTGGTTGGTATTGGAAAAGAAAGAAGTGAAACATCCCCGGAAATGGTTCTCCTGAGAGAGACTCGGGAGTTTCAAAGAGAGCCAGTGACGGTCCAGTTCTGAGAACTGACAGCTTTATAAGCCATTCAGCGTTGAGTTCCACCCCTGTGAATACCATTGTGAAGCCCGGGAAACTCTGAACTCGCTCTCTTTGGTTTCCGGCAGCTGAAGGAGCTGTGAGTGGAGGGAGGCCCGGCCTGAGCCGGGCTAGGCTGAGCCAGGCCAAGCCACCGCCGCGGCTGCCGACGCCGCCGGCCCACCTCCCCCTCCTCCACCCAGCGGCCCAGCTCTCGAGCGAGCTGAAATAAAATAGAACTCCTCCAGCCGGAGCGGGGTCCAGGCTTTGCCTCTACACTCTCGCTTCTGGCTGTGCCAAGCCGCGGCCAGCAGCTCTCGGACAGAGATGAGAGGCC
>VWYI01007517.1:0-21188 GCA_013399455.1 Anthoscopus minutus | reverse complement strand
TTTTTTCTGAACCGGGCAGCTGCTGTTTTGTGAAGATGCAAGCCACAGAGAACTGTTCTTGTGGACATATCTCCAGAGTGTTGAAAAAGAAGACTCCTTGCCCTATGTGAATTAGAGAAAGATTATTGTAGAAGTGATAACTGATTTTAAAAATCCCAGATTTCGTGTTATGTTGTCAGGTGGGAAAGAAAATAAGTAAGTAGGGGAGAGAAGTGTTCTGGAAGTTTCATTTAGACTTTTTCCTTTTCATTTTCTTTTTAGTTTGTTTTGTTAATAAATTTTCCTTATAGTCTTAAGTTTAAGCCTGCATTTTCCTTTCCTCTAAAATCATATCTCACAACAGAACATAAGTGAGCTAGTAAGTTTTAGCTAGCTCTAAATCCACAACATTCTTTGGTGCGTTGGCCGGGAAATTTCAAATTGGCCATTTTAAAACCACTAGACGTAATTGGTGTTTCCGCCCAGTTTCAACTGAACCTGCCACACCCAGCTATGAATTTACTGCCTGGTGTAAATTGATTGTGAATTCCATCACTGACCATAAAGCCAATTTACCATCAGCTAAATACCAAGTCCTCACAAGCTCTGACAAATATTTTTTAAATGAATACTATTGTACAGCCACTACTGTAGTCCTTCTACACATGGAGTATAAGATCAGTCAAGGTAATAAAATCTTCTACAAATATCTATCAAAAATAACCTAGAGAGTTATTTGCTCTTGTCCTCTTTTCACCTTACCAAATAGACAAAATCTCTGACTTCTCTTTAAAGATTCTTCCAAATTTTATGACTATTATATTCTGCAGGTGTTTTTCCTATTTTCTTGCACATTTCCATATTTCTAGCTAGAACTAGTTCATTAGCAGAGAACATTTTGAACAACTCATTCTGTGAATGCCATCATGACTGTGTGTCTAAATTTCATTGCTGTATTAGTAGTGTCACACTGATGTTTGGATCTGTCCTGAATTCTGGATTCATTTAGTAAATTGGTCAGTATGGGCATAATGTGAAGTTTTCTCTTGGTTTCACTAATATTAACCTTTTTTTTGATAATTTATTTTGAATATTTAACTTTTTTTTTTGGCTTATATTTTCAAAGTATTTATATTGAACATTTAAACTATATGGTATAATCAAATAAAAAGGCATCATAGTGTACACATTCAATTGATGGCTTTTAAGATTTGCATCAAAGAAAATACAAACTGGCATCTACCTGTAAGCATTGCTTCATGATATGCTACAGTAGACTGAAAATTCAGAGGCTTTGGCCCATATAATTTTATTCTACTTCTCTCCACAGGAGCATTTCTAGGGTTGACATTTCAAAGCACTGTAAAGAAAAACAATGATGCAATTCAAACCACTAGATAGCAAACAGCTGAAATCAGCTTTTTCCAAAACAATGGAGTGCATGCTTTTCTCTCTGCCTAGCTCATCATTTATGGAAGAATAGTTTTCATGGCAATTCAAGAAGATTATACATTGCAAATAGGACTGCTATCCACATAAATTTTGCAAAACTGTTTCACTTGGAAAATAAATTTTAAAAATGGGCACACCATATCAATCAGGTATTTGAAGGAAAATTTATTTAAACTTCAGATGTGAAGTCAGACAGAGAAAACTCAAAACCTTACATGAAGAACTGCCCTGGCTGCCACCTATCCGTATGAAGCACTGTGGATGCACAAACTACAATGTGGTACCCAGAAGGAAGGCAATATCTCTTGCCTTTGAAGAATCATAAGCTCATACGAAATTCCAGTACCATTGTCTCTGACAGTGCAAACCCATCAACATTCTGCTGTTTTGACATCCCATGTCTGCAACAACTGCCTAAAAGCAAGATCTGTAAAACAGAAAACTTTTGTGCCAAAATAATGTACTTTACCTTGGAAGAAAAATCTTTTAATCTGACTGTGGGATAAAAAGATACATCTCAACTGTACTGAAGTACTTCCCATCCTCATATGAAATGCCGGTCCCCCAGTGCCCATGAAGGGAGTGGGAGCTGTAGCTGATAATGATCTCCCTTTCAGGACAGCCTGAGATGTTCTATTTTCTCTCTGAAATATGACCTGTCCCAGAACTGCAAGATTTGCCTGTTCTGGCAGTCATTGAAAACAGACAAGTTTTCAAGATACTGTCAGTATACCCATAAGTAACACCTGTATCAGCAATACACTACTTCCAGTGTTTACATGACATTTATCTTCATGTAAATATCAGACAGAATGACATTAAAAGCAGCAGTATAACTGGAAAAAAACATTAAACCCTCCCCCCCAAAAAATTCCAAACTCAAACTTTGTATTTTTTTTCCATTTGACCAAAAAATACATCATTAATTTTTTTTTGAGAAAATGTAAATTCATTTATGACAAAATACGGCAATTTGTCAATTCTATTTTCTTAGCTTATCTTTACAAAATTTTACTGTACAAAATATATTTTTAAACTTCATTTTAATGAAGTTGGTACAAACTTGTTTTTAAATTACAGATATATGTTAAAGACACAGGATATTATATTGTTGATAATGATAGCTATATAAGGAAATGAGCATAAATATAAAAGAATACTAAATTAAGAATAAATTTCCTAAAAATGCAGAATAAAATCAATTTTTTATTCTTTCTCATCTTTCCAGAATCTTTAAGCTTCAGATTTCTACCAAGCTTCTCACTGAAAAATCCATGGCAACTTAACAAAACAATTTGTCTTTATTATGCCTATGATTCTGTTATAAAACCACAGAGTACAAAGGTCTTAATATTCCTTTTGAAATGAATTGGGGATATTGGTTGAATCCTTTCTGGTTTGGTTAGGGAAATGAACTGGGTTTTATCCTTCTAGTTTAAAAACAAGGAAACAAAAAATAAAAAAAAACAACAAAAAATCCCCCAAACAAAACAAAACACAAAACAAACCAAAAAAAATCAAAGCCCAACTTAAAACACAGATAAAATCCTTTTTGAAAAAACACCAGTTTTCTTTTTTAAAAACACATATTCACAGCTAAGAAACCTGTATTTGGGTATCCTAGTCCACTACATCTGTCTGATCAAAGCATCAACGGCCATCACTTGGAAATCTAGGAATTAGTCTCCAAGCACAAACTCTGCTGAGGCTTATATCCAGGCATCAAAATACACCACTAAAAGCTGCCTATTTCTGCTCCATTCCCACATGACGATATCAGTCAGTAGCCTCAAAACCAGAACTGAGCTCCATTGTGTTTCTTAGTCTTACTCCTCTGTTTTCAGCCTGATGTATCTGAACCTTCTTTAATCTAAAAAACTGATCTTGTTTTCATGAAATGGATAGAAAAACTTTATGCAAGCAAAAAGCACTTGTGCTTACCCCTTCAGACCAGTCAATTAAACTTCTTCATTATTGAAATCATCCAGAACATAATCATTTCCCAAATGTGAAGTAAGAGTTCAATCAGTTTGAGACTGCAGTTCAAGAAACAAACTTCTGGAATTTAATCTTTGTGGTGAGGCCTCCTGGATTTCTGTCAAAGTCCTGCAAAGCCTCCCATCTCCCACATCTCCTCTCAGCCACCTCTCCTTCATTTGCACTCTATTTGCTACTTAAATTTCTACTATACCTCTGTATTCAAGCCACAAATTCTGGGGTGAAATTTCCTTAGAACAGGAATAAAAATTAGACTGAGACTACTGGGATAAATCTCTTGTGCCCTGCCTTGCCACTCTTCCCCAAGCGTACCAAGGGACCATAAGGAAGAGAAGATTGACACAATAGAGATGAAAGGAGACATGGTATTCTGAGCCTGAGAATTCTCAGTCTGTCAGTGGCTGAGTTGTTCCTAAGGGAAAAATCCATTGGGAAACTTCTCTTTCAAGAATTGTTTTTTGTAAATAGATTCTGGTTCTCAAAATAAGGTAGAACAGATGACCAGAGAGGTGATTCCTTTTGCCAACCATGTTAACCTGTATCAGAACACTTTAAAAAAGGGTTGCAAAACCCCAAATAAAGGCTTCTCCACCTCAGAGGAAGGACTCTAACTGCATCCCCAACTCTTCTTTGTCGTGTCACACAGCGACAGTGCCTACTTGAGGGAAACAGGAGCAGAATGGAGACAACCCTTTAAATGAGGTAGGGCTGCTCTGAGTGTAGTAAGGAGTGCAGTGATGTCTGTGAGGAGGGGGCTCATTCCAGCACCTGATGAGAGATCTCAAGAGTAGACTGTCATTGCTTTCTGCAGCTTCCATCTCACGACAGTGTCCCTATCATCCCTATGTCTGTACTTACTCTCTCATACTGCCCACATAATGTTGGGTTCTTCAGGCTTTATTTGAAAACTTTTTACCAGAGTTCATTGGGAATATGATCCTTTGTGCTGAGAGATGCTGAACTGATGAATAAAACCAACAGTTTCTTGGTGCTCTTGACATAGGTTGACTCCTTCCAGAGTAGGAAAGGTAGTGCTGGTAGAGGTCACTGACAGCATTGCTCTGTCCATATCTTTCAGCTTCAAAGAACACTAACATCAGGCTGACAAAAGACATAATTCATTTCATATAGCAAGTACTACATCCAAGGAATATAGATCATAAAATGTTGACCAACTTTCTTGAGTCCTTTGTTTGGTTTATCTGTTTGTAATTTTGTGGTCTTCATTCCTTTCTTGTAATTATTCAGGATAATCTACAGTTCATATCCTTTTATGACCTTTACCTCAGGTGAGAGGATTCACTGACTACTACTTAAATATTTTGACCATTTACTTGCTGACTGAGAGATTCTTTTATTGAATTTTCTACATATATGAATATAAAAATAAAATCAGAGAATACAAGCAAATTTATCTAAAAATTTTCTTAGCATCACAATTCCCTACTGATAAGTCAACCTCTTACAACAGGAATATTTTAGCTTTAAGAAAACAACATCTATCTTTCTTCTACAGCTGTGATAAATTAACATTTCAATGCATTAATATTTAAACCTGGCCATAAAACTGCCCAGACACAAATTAAAAACTAGATTTTGGAGTTTTGTATATAAAAATAGTATAATTTCCTGAGGTGGCAAAAAAATAGTAATAACTAATACTTCTTCTTATTTTTAAAGAAAAAACCTAATGTCATTTTCCCCCCTTCCCTCCCTTCCCCCTTAGAATTTTGTGGTCCATTTATTTTCACATCCCTATTACATCTTTCGATTATCAAAATTACTGTATTTAAACAAGGTCTTTAAATGTATTGTTTGTATTCAGATATTTTATGAAAGGAAAAGTCCCATTTCAAAGGAATATAGAAATGAAATAAAATAGGCTCAAACAGTTCAGGTTAGAATGCAATTTAGAGCAAATTCAGGGTATTTTTAAAAGGAGTGTGACCAAAATAAGTGACAGTAAAAATGAAAGCATAGAAATATTTTATTTAAAAAAAATACATAAGCATATCTAAATCATAATTTCCAAGGGGATAACTATCTTAAATCTTATTTTAAAAGCAATTGTCACAGAGCCAGTGTTCAAGAAAGATCATTGCTCAATATTTTAAATGAGATGTCCTACAGAGAAGTAGTAAAAAAACTCACAAAAAGCCTGAAAAAGATAATGTTACTCTTCTTATTTGACATTTAGGAGATATTAGAACAGGCTCCTATGTATGCATAATATGTCACATTGAATACAACCTTAAAAGACATTCCTCTTTTCCATATATGCATTTTTTTTTCTCATTTCCTTCCTATTTGAATTTTATAGGCTTCTATCTTCTGTATATAAAAAATAAAAATATGTTTTAAAGAAATGTTATATCGATATTCTATTGACTTCCATACTTGGTGATGAAAAAATACATGCAAATTTTCCTACTTTGTGGTTAGTGTACAAAGAAACATTAGCTTAAACAAACAAATGTACATGGCAGCAGTTTCTGATAACAACACTAGGGTTGCTGCAGAGTAACATATCTTGGTAAGCAATGTAATTTGAGGAAAAGCTTATCTGAAATTTAAAAATATGGTATTTTTTTCCCTGTATTTGTATAAATATGGCCTAACTCATATTCCCACACATGTATTTCATATTCCATTTTCAAATTTTTCTTTATATATATCTATATATAGATATACAGACATACATACATACATATAGATATATATGTTTATATATGAAGACTGCAGGTATATAAAGAAGGATTCTCTCTCTTTTTACTAGTGCCTTTCATGTGTCACTCAAAGTCAGCAAAGACAACACTTCCTTTCCTGGCTTAGGTTTTATACAAATCCAGGGCAAAGCATGTTGCCCTACTTTGCCTACTGCAAACTCCACAGTGACACTTGCTCCCCCAACAGATTTTTTAAACAAGTGAAAAAAATTTGAAATAAAAATAAATACAAAGTATGGATACAGTGGGTCTATTTGAGGCCTGTAAAACAAGTAAAATCAGTTACAAATATTCTGTTTGAATATCACAAAATGTAGCTTGATTAGGAATATACTTAGTTAAAGAATCAAATACATTTGGTTTCAGTCAGAAGAAATAGAGAGAAAATACAATTTACTCTGGGGAAGACCTCTGTATTGTCTCTATATTAAGGAGCAAGAGTGGGTGTGTGAAAGGCTTTAGAAATGGAAACAGATATTCAGCTTCATCACCGTTCTTTGCTCATTTCTTTTAACATTAAGGGGCAGTAAAAACTTTTCACTTGGGTTGCTAAAAATATGTAAAATAACTAATACACAAAGCTACGCTTGTTACCACACAAAGATTAAAAAAAAATTAAAACCAAAAAAAACCCCAGAAACAAACAAAACCAAAAAAATAGGTTAGATATAGGCACTTGGTTGATCAGGTTGTTCTTATAGCTAAATCCAGTAAAGCAAAGCCCAGGTAGAGCAGTCTTGACAAGATCTAAGTGAGGAGTCACAAACTCAATACAAAGCTTATGGACAGCTGTGAGCAATGATAATATATTACAGCATCTTGGGGTTGCAACTTCTAGTACAAAATGGTAGTTAAGTTATAGTAATTATACTTAACTTTTAATAAAAGTTAAGAACTTAATTCAGCTTAAACTACAGTAAATTTATAAAGGCAAAACATAACTTCTGCTTTGGAATTTGGTCTTACATTTCTGCTGTTGTAAAAACCATTTCCCATGACCAATTTAATTTACAGAAGCACAACTGCTTGTTCTTGACCCTAGTCTAAGTCTCTCCAGTCTTCATAGAGGTTTTTTAAATCAGACTGTCACATTCTCTGCAGAAAGGACGTACTCTTAAAATGTAATAGGATGTGATATGGCCCTTCTGTTCAGAGAGGCAACCCTGTTTTAGACAAAAAATATATCTATTTTTGGAACACAAAATAACATTACAAACACAACTGACAAACATAGTATCCAGGGAGAGCAAAAATCATTATTATTTCATCTCTTAGGCCAATTCTCACTCTGAGGTAGTAGATTGGAATTGACCTCCATGCAAAGCATGCACAAAATATGATACTCTCCACTGTAGAGTTTCATGTGACATATAATTATTAGCATGTGAAATTATAATGTGAATGTCAACAGGCTCTCCTCTGTAATCAGACTCTATGAATCTATGCTCTAGAAATATGCAATTTTTCCTGCTTATGATATTTCTTTTAAATCTTAATTAATATCTAGATTCCAATTTAATTGAATTCAGTTATGATTATCCATTCACTATTTTTTGTGTAGTTGCCAGCCATCTGTTTTGGTGCAGGAGTTTCCCATCTGTATTTCATAATTTTCAGACAAATGGACTTACTTTTACCTTTAATCTCCTTCCTTCCATTTCTTCATTTAAGCTCACAAAATCTATACTAAAATATAGACTGAGGTTCAACTTTCTTACAGAGTAAACACACAGTTCCTTAACATTGAATAAAATTAATACTTTATAGAGAAAATTTCAATTTCCGTGTTATTTTTCAAATTGCTAAATTATAAATATTCTGTTTGTATTGTATTATTTGATGCCAATTTTGTGATGTATTGATGAGCTCCATGGACTTTTGTATCTTTACCAAGTGTTAAGATTTTCAAAAGAATTAAACAGGCAGATCTTAATTTCTTGAAGGGGGAGATGTAGAGTAAAACATAAAATCTTTTTATTCACATGAAGTCAAAGTCCTAACTCGCTTCACCTTGCTTTTATTCCACCTTACCATATCACCTACTGCCTCTGGGTCTGCAGCCTGATTGCTGAGATATCCATGGGTAAGAGGAAACCAGAACAAAATTTCACTATTAGCTGCCTGGTTCTTTCATGTAACAGAAATTCAGGCATGTGGTTGGGCAGGGATTACTATTATCACTGTCCAAAAGATAAAGTAACAGGCTTGCTAAAAAGCAGGTAAGGGCATCCTAATGAAAGAACTGTTCCTTCATTCCTGTATGAGATCACTTATCCCTGTGGAATTCTTCTCTCTCTCCCTCCCTCTTTCTCCCTCTCTGTCTGGAGTACAAATATACCTCTCGGTAAATAAACGTAAATAAAGATGCTATCCTTATTAAACGCCTTAAATGAGATATGCCTAAATAGATTTGTGCCTAAAATAGTTCTTTGTTAATTCCCCACTTTCTCTTGTCCTCATTCATTTCACATGTCCACTTTAAATTTATATACAAGGTAACATATGTTATCTTATATGCTGCCCTTTGCAATCGATCCTAGATTCAATCTGGAGCTCCTGGACTGCTGACATGAAAATCATGATAACAAGTTTGACTTAAGGATTTCACCAGTTATGGGAAAAACAACATATGAAGCTCAAAATAACAAAATGGTCAGGAGGATCACTCTGGTTACCACATTTTCTGCCTACATCCATGGAGCAATATTGTAGTTTCTCAGCAGAAAATATGGCTTCTATTTTGAATATTTATATGTTTCAATCAGACAATATATTTTAAGGAAAATGTTGAAAAAAGATGAAAAATATATGTTTTATTCCTGATATTATATACTCATATTTTCTGTCTTTAACACTGGATCATTCATGGTCTCCTCAAAGTCAATGGAGAGGAGCAAAGCCATCTACAAGACAAAATAAAAAGCATGTCCTTGTCTCAGCCTTGTATTTGCAGGGTTAAAATGTTTATTCAACTGCATCTTTTCTTTCTTAACTTTTAAAACTGAATAAAATCTCTGTTTAATTAGATAGCTCACCTTTATGTGTAACTTCATGTTATTTACTAGAATAAAATATCTTGGTATTTCTATGTTACCTAATATATAATTTAATGTCACTTTAAGATAATTTGTTTCTGGATTTAATTGTCCAGCAGTTTATGTGATGCACCTTGATTGTTAATAGAGTCTAGGCACCACAGAAATTTAATTTATTCTGATTAATAGCTTTTCTTGCACAATAATGTGGTGTTGCATAGACTTCAGTAGGTGATAGTGAGGAAACAATCCTCAGGAAGATGCCAGCAAGAATAAGAAGAATAAAGCTTGACATGGATTTCACTCATCTAATTCATCCACTGACTTGTATCTCCATTGCTGCTGCAGACTTGATTTTGAGTTAACACACTAGTTTGCTTTCTAGCCAATGGACAGTTGTGACTCTGACGTCTCCAAAGAAACATCTGCCCACCAAACACAAAGCACCCAAAGCAAACTTAATTAATTTCTGCCTCTTCCTGTTGGAGAGAGACTCATTGCATGATGCATTGTTTTGCTTTTCAGCCCCAAACAACCAGAACAGCAATTTGGCCTAAATGTGAGCTTTCTATAATTGACTCCCTCCACAACCCCACCAGCTGGAGAAAGAATTCAGTCCATGGGCAAGCCCCAGTGCTGAGTGGCAGCAGCCCTCAGATGTGTAAACAGAAGGGCTACTTAAGCATTACCTAAACTACAAATTCAAGATCATTATATACGGCGATGATGACTGTCTACAGTAATGAAACAATGTCAAGATGTACTAAGATACTGAAGCATGATAAGAGACAGAAAAGGCTTCATGATTAGCTTAGACAAAGAACTTGACAGAATAAACAAAACAATGCATGTTTTAGATAAGATATATTTTGGCATCAACCTTTCTCATTGTATTATATCCAGTGAAGCTGACAGACAAGGTTCTTAAATTTGCTTACAGGAAGATCTATTTTATACTCCATATTATTAAACTTTGTAATTTCTTCCAAAATGCACCATGGAAGGAAAATTCTAATGAGAATAAAAGTAAGTAAGTGTTTGCATAAATTATAAAAATACCTACAGTGACATTTGACACATAGCCTTGGTTGTTATTTAATTCTGTGCCACTACATAAGAATTGTGCCACTCAGTGACCTTCCCTATCAGAAGTTTGTTGCATTACAGATAATTTCTAAGCTCAGTTAATACCTCTTTTTTTTAAACTTTCCCTAAATTTATCCTATACCTCCTTTACGTTGGTGAAAACACATATATATATTCAGGTTGATGTTCATAAATTTATATTAATTGGAAAAGATTAGGAATTATTATTGAAGTTGCAAGAATTATTCAAGAAGGAATTATTTTGTTTTACTTTGAACACGGATAATCATTCTCATTAGTCATGACTCATTAGTCATTCTCTAAGACAGGTTCAAGACCTAAAAATGCAGCATCACTGCTATGAACTTATTATGAATTCTGTATGCTGGATCCTTCAACACTGAAGCCAGTAGGAAAAAATCTCCCACAGACTTCACATGGGAATGTGGTCATACCATCCAAACGTTGTGCTTAATCATTATTCCTAAAGTACAAATTTAAGCACTAATATGAACCCTAAAGTTTAACTAAAGTTAGAATTAGTTAAAGTTTTACTAATTCTGTGAAAATATTAAATGTGAATTTGTGGGAAATGGTAATAAAGAGTCAGAAATAAATCTCTCTTTTCTTTGAGCCTTCCCAGAACAGTTGTCTTTCAGTGTTACTGAATTTTTCCATGGGACTCAAAGATGAGATTTAAGCATCATACAGTAACAAGTACCAGTTTAATACTTTCCAAACTGTTGTGTTCTGAAGATGACTAGATATTCTATGAATAATCACCGGAACTGTTTAGCACCACTTCTCATTGAATCAATTTTTATTACACTTTCAAATTATGCTTATGCTTTTGCTAACATTTACAGCCACAACCCTTACAAAAGAAAGGGGGACGAGAGTAAAATCAGTTGCTGATTTTTTTTCCTCAAGGAATAGAAACTCCTTCTGATTAGCACATTATCTTTACTTAGTGTCCTTTCTTTATGTTAGTCTCTTGCTCAGCTGACTAGCACAGCTAGCTCCTTTAGTGATATCTTCCTTACTCTCACCCTCAACAATAACTCCCACGTAGCTGGCAAAAGCAGGATGTGGTGACAGACTTAATGCTTTGTGTCAACAGGATAAACAGCATGCTCATCTTGAGAGCTTTATCAGATTAACCCTGGTGTAGCAGCTTCAATAAGATATATTAATATCTCTGCATGACCAGCTGTACCTAGAAAATATTAAGCTATGTAATTTTTTTCCATTTTCATCCAAATATATTTTGATTGCTATCTGGAGAAAAAATCAGCTGTGAAAACAAATGGCAACATGCTTGTTCCCAATATTATTTGTCCTTTCAAAAATTATGCAGAAATTAAAAATAAATAGATTAGTTAAAATAGTAATTAAACCTCACATACAGGAAGCCTTACTCATAGAGAGATGGTTTTGGGTTCATTGGCAATGTCATGCATAGAAGATGTTCCAGAATTGTGCTCTAGGTGCAATTACCGTGCATATACATAAAGATGTCACATTAGTAAAGTCTATGGGATAGAGATTCAGCTGGCATAAATAGTGAGGTTGGCAGTGAATTTAATTCCACTGATTTACACCAGGAAACACTCTGACCTGATGTGTTTCAAAGCTTTTAAGAAAATAAAAACTTCCCCCCAAAACTTCTGGTTTGATACAGTTTTTGTGTACTTTAAAGCTAAATTAATTTCACCAAGCTTGAACATTACCTATTAGCCACTCTCTAGTTGAAATGAATCAAGATCTATGATTAAAACATGGTCTAATGAAGTGTTTAGTCATATAGGTGCACAGTTTATAGCAGCCTTTATCTGTAGGCAACAGAAAGACAGATACCTTCTGTGTCTATATATATATGTAATATATATATATATATATTAAGGTGGAGTAAATCAGTTTTTACATGTATTGCCCTCCCTCCATTGCATTTGGAGGCTTTTTTGATGCCTGAAATTATATTACATGAATCTTGGTAGTATGGAAAAGCATGAATACCATACAGTGTACATATGTTCTACTGTATACGGCACATGCATTTATATATACTTAATCACTGATATGAATATGCTGTTAAATACATTGCTGAATCATAGAATCACAGAATATGCTGAGTTGGAAGGCACCCAAAAGCATCCTGCAGTTCAGCTCCTGGCCCTGCACAGGACACCCCGCCCTGAGAGCATTTCCCAAACACTTCTGGAGCTCTGTCAGGCTGGTGCTGTGACCACTGCCCTGGGGAGCTGTTCCAGTGCCCAGCCACCCAAGAACATTTTTCCAGTATCTAACCTCAACCTCCCTGACACAACTTCAGACCCCTCACTTGAGTCCTGTCACTGGGCACCAGACAGAAGAGATCAGTGTTTGCAGGCTGATAGTCATTAGATTACAAGGTGAACTGCAAGTATCCAGGAAGCAACAATATTTATGCACATTTCAGAATATGAATAATGAATCTGCCATGTTTCTATTATTCTTAGTTCTTATGCTGCTTGCATTCAGGGTACTAAGGAACCAATCTCTATGCATTAGTGGTTTCAAACGTGTACCTAGACCAGCACCCAAATATTGAGTTGTTTAAAATCATCATTTACACAATATTTCAGATTATCTCCAGTCTCTTTTCATCTCTTCAGAGGCCTTTTCAGGAACAAAAATAAACATTTTGATGAATGTACAATGAAATTTGCATCCTGCAAATGTAGCTTTTTATTAAAGGAGAAAAGAATCTCTTTTAACTAAGAAAGCTTGGGAGCCTTATTAGCATCAGATAAAATCTTGTTTTTCCTACTACCTTGTGCATAGAGAGAATTCAGATACCAGTAGTGATTGAAAGGCAGGAGCCCATGCAATGGTTTTATGTGCAATAAAGCATAAGGCCATTAAGTCTTCTCTGTAAGTCATACTTGTGCTGCACAGGGACTACTTAACAACGCTGTAGGAAGTATTTTTTAGCAACTCACATCAAGGATTGGAATTTATAATATGGTATTGATCAGTTGATACTATGTGATCTTTGAAGAACTTCTGTCTTCTTGAGACATCTCTTGCACATGTTTTTTGCTGAAGGAAAAAGAATAAGCACAGTCTTTATATACAGCAAAGTTGTTTTCTCGGTGTCCATTGCAGCTTGACTATTATGGAGGTGAGAAGTTTCATGGGTCAACTACTTTTTCACTTATTTTTAGCAATTGTTCAAAAATTGTTCTTTAAGCTTTTTCTTTTTTTTTTTTTTTTAATTATAGATGAGTTAAAGGTATTGTAATGGTTTCTTTCCAAGGATTTCTCTAAGAACTTCTTACTGGCCTTGATCTCATGTTGAAAACTAATGGAGTTCTAAAATGTTGAGGCCTACATCTTTCCCCAAAGAGCTTTATAAAGATGTCCTTCAATCTTGTGCATCTTTCATCTGTTGTCTAGTCTGGTCAAAAGCAGATGAAATCTACATCCTGTTAGTCATTCTAACTCCTTTTCCTTTATACTTGACTGTAGTTATACAGATATATATAGATACATATATATCTGCAAAACTGTCTATACTATGTATAATTATACTATACTATGTATAACTATCTATGTATAACTATCTACTATATTATGTATAACTATCTGGTGTGTATGCTTACAATGCTAGCTTATTAAACTTGTATTTTATCTCTGTCTGAAAAAAGGGAAGCACTATCAGAATGCTAAGAACTGGCTTCCATCTCTTCACCACATAAGCAGCTCGAATGTTGATGAAAATGCTTGTTACAAAACCCCCCACTTCTAAATAGGTGTTTAATACATGCCAGGTTTTAATTTTAGTTGAGATCATCATCTGAACTGGGATCACTGATGATTCTGCGTTTGCTTAGAGAAAATATAGGTACCATTGACGGATATATACAGCAAGCTTATATAGCCTGCCAGAAGGGCCCCCTTACCCATACCTAGGCTCTGAAGTTAGGTCACAACAATCCCCCTATGGGCTAGGGCAGAATGGCTGGAAAATTGCCTGGTGCAAAAGGACTTAGGGTCCACAATCAGCTGAACATAACCCAGGCAACCAAGAAGGCCCATGGCATCTCACTTGTATCAACAATAGTGTGGCCAGCAGGAGCAGAGTACAAGTGATTGCCACTTGTACTTGGCACTGGTGAGGCCACACTTGGAATCCTGTGCTCAGTTTTGGGTCCCTCAAAACAAGAAAGACATTGAGATGTTGGAGCATGTCCAGATAAGGGTAAAGGAGCTGGCAAAGTGGCTGGAGCCCAAGTCTTATTGGGAGTGGCTGAGGGAACTGGGATTATTTAGCTGGGAGAAAAGGATGCTCAAGGAAGGAGGGAAGGCCTTGTCACTGTCTACAACTGCCTAAAAGGAGGTTGTAGCAAAGCAGGCATTGATCTCACAGGTGAGAGAACAACTGCCAGGATGAGAGAAAGTGGCTTCAAGTTGATCAGCAAAGGTTTAGAATGGCTGCTAGGAAAATTTTATTCATGGAAAAGGTTGTCAAGCATTGAAAGAGGCAGCCCAGAGAAGTAGGTGAGTGACCAGCTCTGGAAGTATTTAAAAGATGCTTAAACATGGTGCTTGGGAACATGGTTTACTGGTGGATAGTGTTAGGTTTATGGATGTTCCAAGCACAGTAGTGATGTTGCGATACACAGCTCTGTAGCTATATATGACCTTAACCAACTTCACCATAGACAAGAGATAAATAATTTCAAGCAACATCAGGATTAAATAATTGTCATTTAAAATGCTCTGCCTAAGGATGAAATGAAAATGAGTTACTTCCTATGCTTACCAGAGAACACTATAACCCTAGGAGCATTTCAGATATAGGACATCAAATATTGGGTTGCAGGTTTTCCATGAGTCTTTGCGCTGTTAATCATCGGGCAGGGGCTTCATTATCAGAATCTATACACACAAACAAAGTATGTAGAAGAATTCAGATGTATGCCAGGAGGCACAGGTGTTGCAGTGCCATTAATAAAATAAACAGCACTATTCTTGGTCTCCAGGACTGCATGTAATCATTTACATTAGCTGTTGGAGTCTGGCATGTTTCCAAACTGTGCCAATTAGTGCTCTCCCAGACATTGCTCCGCCACAATCCAGAGACTGTTTCCAACAGGGAGTATAATTGAGGCCGTTCTTAGCAAATTGTATACTATTGTATATTTTTCTCAAGGTCAAAGAGTAGACCGGAGCCCATTTTGTTTACAAGCACAGTTATAGCCTAGCATGGCATAGCAGCTGACACGATGAGCAGTGGGACGTCCACATGATCTAATAAGGAGCACTGAGAGAGGATGAAGTTATTTGCACACCTGGAGTTCCCATTGAAATGACTTTTGGGTCAGGCTTTGTCAGCTGATAAAATACATTAATTTTACACTTTTTAATAACTTCCTTCTCACTAGACATTATTTTATTTTCTTAATTCCTATAAGTACTGTCAAGAAAAACATCTAAAAATAAGTGCCCTATAATGAAGTAAGATTTCGGTTCTTGATAGGCAAAGCAATATTTCAGAAGGAAGAGGTAGGAAACTCACTTTCAAAGGAAAAGCAGAAAGTTAAATTTATATCTAACTATGGAAAGTGATACACGACTTTTTGTTTGTATTACTTAATAAATATTATGTAAGAAATATAATAATTAATTAATTTCTCCCTTAAAGAGGACAAAATCTGAAGTTTCCCAGATTTCTGACACCTTTCTTATATCAGTTATTTGTTACAGCAGTGTTCCTGATATCACCACTGCATGAAAATATATCAAGGAAAGAAGATGTAGAGATTCTGAAGCAGCTATTTTGTATGTGAATTCCTAATGCCATAATCCAAAGGGAAACACATAATCAAGGCCTGAGAAATGAAAATTCCACCATAAATTCTCACACATAAAGAAAATGCTTATGTTCAGATCTCTCCACTTTTTATTTCTCCCTCAAAACAGCTCAAATCACTTCTTCCCAACAGTCTGTGCAGTAATTCATCACTGTTTTCCAGGCGACAGTATTTGACCATATGCTGTTTTATCTAAGAAATGTCAATTACCAGATGTACTCTTTGAGGAGAGCACAAAACGTAGGTGGCAATATCCTCTTCCCACAGTGGATTTTAGGTAGCTAGAAGACTCCTTTTTGGGATAGTAAATTGCCCTGCTGGAAATGGATTTGACCTTTCTGTGAAGGGTGACAGCTGAATTCTACTTATAAGTTTCTATTTATTTATTTGTGATAAATTATTATTATTTTATAGTATCGTATTATACTACAGAGCCATACAATTACTATATTTTTTGTTATTGTCTATAAATTATTTTATTAAAAAGCATATTTATTAATTTTATTTATGTATATTTGTAATTGTCTAGAAAAAGATATAGTTTTCAACTCTCCAGTCTGAATTAAATCAGTCTCTATTACTTTCAGAGGACCTCAGTCACAACCTGAATAGTGATGAACATTCCTTGGGTTTATTTAACACTTCTTCATAGCATTACAGTTCATCTTGCTCTTTGAAGAGCTCCTGAAACAGCAGCTTTACAGTAAGAAATAACAGGAATTATCCAGTTGATTAATAAAGATAAACAAGCTGTACTCTAAAAACTGTGCTTGCAAACACTATCACATTTAAATCAGATACCATGGCATCTACATATTCAGTGGCTAAGTGAAGCACCTTGTACATAATGTGCTTCCCAGTTTGCACAAGTGACAGCTCCTCCACTTTGTTAGTGGTAGTATAATTGCATAGGAGAGCTAAAAAATCAAGGTGAATTTTGTAGCATGCATACAAAACATGTAATTTTGAATTCCTCAACCATTCTGAATTATGTCACTGCATTCAGCTTAACTGCAGAGCACAATGGGTGGTACTCATAGAAGATAATGGACAACAGTGCATTGACTAGGCTGATTTTCTTTATGTACTTGACAAAATAAAAGTCATGCAATGAATCCACTTTTTATATTCACAGAATAATTTGAAAATGTCAGTTTCATATGAGGTTTTCCAAGTCTGGAAAAACTAATTTTTAAAACTTTAGAATCAGCTAAAGAATTTTAAGGATCAGTGTGTCATAAAAAAAAAGGTTATTTACCTATAAAGATATAAATGTAATGCTTTCCAGTACCATGCTAATTGATTTGTATATTATAGACAGATAGACAGTTGTATACAGACACACAGAGACATACAGCATATTCAGCATATCATGTAGCAGATATGCCTCAAAATTAAAGCATGAAGTCATATTTAAATGACATTGCACTTACTGATATTTAGTTAAATTAAAGGAGTAAAACACAGAAGGACAAAGTTTGGCTTGGAAGAGACCTCTAGAAGTCACCTAGTTCAACACCCAGCTCAAGGTAAGGCCAGCTGGATAAGTTTGCTCAGGACCATGTCCAGTCATGATTAGATTATGTCCAGAGACACAGATTTCACAACCTCTCCAGGGAACTTCTTCAAATGTTTGACTACCTGTAGAAACATTATTCTACATGGGAATTTCATAAGGAAAGATTAAGAATAATGTTTGCAAGAAGGTAGAAATGTACTGTTACTCTTATATATAGTAAAAACCCCCATATTTTTAATTAGATTAAGAAAAAATTGTGTTTTAATAGTAGCAGAAGAAAATACATTAAAAATATTCCACTGAAGAGAACCTAAACACTGAAAGAGATACATGGCATGGCACACCTGAAGATAGTTTCTTAAGAAAATGTCACACACCTCATGAAAAGACATAAAACAATATTCTTCATTTTCTGTTCTCCATCTAGGTAAATGAAGGCATGGAAAACCATGAATGAGAGATTGCTATGAGTAGAAAAAGGACAAATGTGAAATTTTTATTTGGTTTCTCATCTCTTCTTAGAAAAGGATTAAGGGCACATCTCACTAAAAATATGAGAACATAAGAAAAAAAATGTTTCCCTTGATTTATGAATTACTTTGAAAATGTACTAGTTCCTCACTCTTTCTCAGTCACTTTTTTAACCAGAATACTCAGAAACTAATGTGTTTCAAACTACAAATGTGTGTTTCAAACTACAAACTCATTCACGTTATTTAGGGTGTAAAACTTTCAGAACATCAAGTTTTGAGCTGTAATGTCATGTTTAAAAAATTAATGATTATTTGTATTTATAAAGCAAATCTGAGCATAACTGATACCCTCAATGAAAGAGGGTGTGTCGGTCTGTACCTGTAACTGTGACAATAATTTTAAAGAAAGTCATCTCCTTAAGTCATTTTTTCCATTAGTACTGATTGTACAAGCTCAATATAAATGCAGAAAGCACTAGAAACTTGAAAAATGTGCACATTTCTTCCTGAAAACTACCAGACTACTTGATGAATGAGGTTAGACTTTGTTTTCAGTGCATATGTGATGTCATCTTGGAAGTCCGAGGTTTGATTACCAAGGCAGTGAAAGTCAAAACTTATGCAGATGTTTGACATTTCTCTATTTAAACAATGATCCTTCCAAAACTGATGATCAATACTCATCATCTTGCAGAGAAGGTTCATAAGGAGTAAAGATCATTACAGAGGTGTTATACCAGCCCCTAGACCCAGAGCTGTCATCCTGCTCACCTGCAATGCCTTTTCTTAGGTATATTAAATTATTCCTTTTTCTCATATCCCAGGAAGTGGACACAGAACTTCAGAAATGTGCCATTAATTGCACAGGTAAATAAGCAAAAATATTAATATTCTTGTCCTATCTGCTTATCTCCTTTTCAATGCTTTTGGGGTTAGCCTTTAGTTTTTCTCTTGTAATTACAAAATGGTAGTTTTTCTTCAAAGGAGCCTTGTCCACTAAGAATGATCTATGGTTGCCTGTCATTTCATATATAATGTTCTAATGATATTTTCCCTCAGAGTAAGGAGCTGGCTACTCAGTGAGCAGTGCCACTGTGTTTATGTCAGGTTTAGGCAGAGAACACTGTTAAATGTGAAACTGGCTGACTGACAAGACATCTGGCACACCCAGGACTACAGCAGTTTCTTTTGCCCTAAGTGGGACACAGCAAAAAGCACTGTGCATTGCTAAGGAGGCCATATGGTCTGTCTGCCTTAAAATGCCATGCCAAATATTTTGGTGTGTCTGTGCATGTGTGGGGCTTAATTTAACTGTAAAATTTGGGCTCTTTTTTCATGCATCTATTCTATGTCCTTTAGAATCAAACCATCTCCTTTTGTATGCATCTCTCTGACATTGAAAAAAGGGTCACAGAGCTCACCAGGCTTCCTGTGTACAAGCTTAGGGTTTCTGATGATCCCTGCTACCTTTTGCTCTTTTGTCAATAGAAGTCTTAACATTAAAAGTAAATCTTGCCTGTGTGAGCCAATGTTGTTCAAATGAGGAGAGACCTCCTCATTGTATATACAATTAAGTATCAGACATGAAATGTGAGGGCTGCATCTGCCTGTCACCCTTATCCAGACAGAATAAGAGACGCTGTGATGTGCTTCTGTATGTATATAACCTGGAGCAATACTCGTTCCTGGCAGAACACCCACACAAAATCTTCAGAGTTTGATCCTACACCAGTCACGCTTCATGAGCATACATATTGCTTTATAATAGTCCTTCTCTTCAGCAGCATTTAAATCATCAGCAGAAATGTCTTGGCTGCAAGCATTCACAGACTTTTTTCCACTTCAGGAATTGCAAGACAGAAAAAGGAACAAAGGGATGGCTCTGAAAGGAGGCTCAGATGCTCATCCTAAAGAGGTGTTACTATGCCCAGAACAAGCAGTCTGTCCTTCTGACACATAGCACAAAAGATCAGAAGTGCTGTGTGAACCAGACACAATCAGGCCGAGAAAGCTGACCTTTTCTTTTGTTTCTACAACCTAGGCAAGGCAGATTGTACATGCCTGTGTGCCACTTGGCTGCTGTTTGAGAATACAGTTACAAGCCTCAGGATGTTATAAATTGTAATATCTTCCTTCATGAAACAGAACACTCAGAGCCAAGTGAATTTTTAGAATTCACATACAGGCACACAAAAAGGATTTGCTAAAAATTTTTAAATTACCAGTCTTAAAATTCTGAAAATTTAGGTGTGCTGTGCTTGAAGATGAGTACTTTTATTCTAAAGGGAACACTAGGAGAGATTTTAACCATATCTTCCAAAAAAAATCAAGATAGCAAAATTTAAGCCTAAAATGCCGCAGCTGTCTTTTAATTCATTTCGTATTGCATTCTCATCCATCTCTGAGTAATACTGCTTTGCCATTCTGCTATTTCATTTTTCATCCCGTGTTTGTTTATTTGTTTGTTTTCCAGATAATTTTTTACTTTCTGCTTCATTATCCATAGCACGCCTAAATGCAGCAAAAATGGCAGAATTTGAGTATAATTTTAAACCCATCGTGGGAAAGTAATTAAGCAAAATATGTTTCTACATCTCTGACAGTATAACTATACAAACATTAACAACACATCGATATTGGAGAGTGACACTTCTGTATGATGGGAGAGAGCAAATTACTACAAAACCCCTTGTATTTGAAGTATGAGACTACCAAAGTCAGTCCTTCAAAGCACAACAAGCTTCAAGGAACACAAGCAGAACTAATTGGTCCTGTAGGTATGATCCTTCGGAAAGTGGTGTTTGCCAGTCAGTTTTCAACAGCAGTGCATAACCTAGGGAGGTGCCACTGGAAGCAGGAAATAATTTTAGCCAAAGAGAAAACACTTTTCAGCATTTCCACAGGAATATTGATCTTTATAAGATATTACAGATTTATTTGTTTATTTGTTGGTTCGTATAGTGAGATTTGGAATGGAAACGGGAAAAAACTTCTGGAATCAGGTGTGGAAAGGATATTCTGTCATAAAGTCCTAGTTTTCTTCCATCTCACATGACCAAAGG
>VWYI01007515.1:0-52367 GCA_013399455.1 Anthoscopus minutus | reverse complement strand
TGGAAGTTTTCTCCCAAATTTGTCCTAAATGTCCAGGACATTTTGTCATGAAAAATTGTGAAGACATCATAAGGAACTTAGCATAGGTAAGGATTAAAATTTTGAACCTGTAAGTTTTTTCTATTTCATATCTCCATATGGAACAAAGAATTCTTTTCTTATGCTGCAAAATTAATTTAATTAAAAAAAAAAAAAAAGAAATTTGATCCAGGTCAGGAATGTCTGTACACACAAATCACAAAAATAATTGCATATGTTCAGTACAATAAACTTTGAAAACTGCTGGGTTTTCAGGGATTTTGAGTTGTCATCTGATGACTCAGACTGAGAAATCTTACAGATATTTTGTAAACATTGAGAATTTCAGTAACTGGAATTAATTACAAGACTATTTCAGATCAACCTAAAATAAGTTCTCACAATTTCAATGTCCTTTTACCTGGCACATCTAGATTTTTCTGTTATAGAACCATTTTTATTATGATTTCATGAAAGAACATTAAATGTCACTTTTTCCTATTCAAAAAAATTCTCAATAAAACCTCAAAACGAGATTATTTTGAATTCTTCTGTACTCTTTAGTGCAACTGTTTTTTACAGGCACACAGATGTAACTTTGGTTATGTGGTAGTTATTTCAACAGTCTGTGGCTTCTTGCACGTACATTACACTGTTCTGTTAAAGAAATATCCACAGAAACTGGGTTTATATTGCCACTCTTTTATCATCTCAAACCAGATAAAACAGGTCTGATGTTCTAAGCCATCTACTTGGTTGATTATTTTTAAACACTGGGCTTTATAGCTTTTTGTCTGTGGTAAGATCTCCCCTTGCTTCTCCCTCAACATCTCTAGACAACTCATAACTTTTTATCAGTTAAAAATGGTAAGATAATGATGACAATCCATCTTAGGGAAAGCAGTTGTAGATCTTGGAAGACTGAACATGAGCTGCTCTAAAGCGTCATAATCTGCTATTTATTTATATCATAATGTTTTTCTTTGAGGTTTTATCTTTAAATCAAAATCCACATAGATAGTGTAGGGTTCCATGGCTGTAGGATCAAATCCAGGGAGGTCTGGTGACTGGCATGAGACACAGCAAGACGGGTCTCTGCTTGTTTATGCTCAAAGATCCATTTATTGGGGTAAATATTCCATTTATACAGGAACTAACTCAGCTTAATCCAGAGGCAGAGGACCTCGAACAGGGTCAGGGTGGTGGGATTTATAGAGGAAGGGTGGAGTTTTATTTTTCCCGGGCTTAGAAGATACCTCCCCCAAGGCAGAGGGGTGGAGTCCACTCTTCCAGGGACTCAAAGCCATTCCTCTTACTTTAATAACCAAATCTTTGCCTCCCCTGGGCGGGGGCACCCACAAGGTAGGATGAACACAAACAGTCTTACTCTACAGCAAGCCTATTTTGAAAATATTAGTCTCTTTTGTCAAATTAATTGACACCTATTTTTCCTAGTTTACTCCTACCATACCTGCTCTTGGTGGCATGTGGGAAAGAACTTTTTTGATGAAAGGAAATGATAAAAAACCCCATACAATCCATCCATTCAGTCAGGTAGCCTGGGTCACATAAATATTTGTTAGTCCAGAGTTACGTGGGCAGCCTGAAGCCCCAGCCCTGTAGTTACACAGGAAAATAAGTGCTGTCCTGCCAAAGCAGCAAACCTCCTGTGCAGCGAAGTTGCTTCTCTATCCTATTCCACTCCTACTTGTGCACATGCTGTAAGCAGGATGCAGAGCAAAGAGAAGAGAAACAAAGCACAAAGGACTACAGCTGTCATGGTCTGAAGCAACTGCTTGCTTCCACATAGCCAGGTACATACAAAGAGTGTTGGGTAGCAACAAGAGAAGGTAGCTGGAGACTGGGGAGAAAGAGTTAATCACCCTTCCCTTTTTCTCCTTTCAGTAAAGTAGTGTTTTAACGTACACCCTAACTATCTGCATTGGCCATCCAGTGTTTGGTCTTAAAAAAGGCTTATTCCTAAATGACAGATAAAGTTTAGAGAACACATCTGAGCCTGTAATTATGATCAACTTTCTTACAACAACAAAAAACTTGTTCTCTTTTGTACTATGAGCTTCACAGAGAGTAAGTAATTCAGTAAAAGATCTTCTGCTATGCTTTTAGACCTTCCAATTTCTCTGAAAGTATGTGCATATGTCAGGTCTTATGTCTTAAATATATTTAGCTACTAACACCTTTGGAGACAAATGCAAGTGTAAGTCTGCAGCTGCTCCTAGTCCAGCCATCTCTGACTGGCACAGATTTCCATCTTTGATACCACCCATGCAACACTCCAAATAAATCTCACTCACATGTGCACAGAGTTCAGTTTAATCTCTTTCAGTCTTCATTGCTAAAAATGCCCTTTACCCTTATGCACAACTGGTTGCTGTGTGATGTTCTTTCTACTTAAAATCTGGAAAACCTCTTAAGAGCCTAAGGCTATTCAAAACTGCTCCCTGGAGTGGCTGTAAGCTAAAACCCCAAATTCAGCCTTCTATCCTGTGAGATAATTCCAATATAATCCCAGAAGAGTTTCAGATACTGCCAGCAACATGTGAGCCACTTAGCCTTGTATCCAGCCAGAATCCTAATTCAGATCATTGTGTTTTTCTTTGTCTCTTAGACCATTTCCCAAACATACCTTAATTAAAGGTAATAATGATAATAAAGTGGTCATAGTGCAGCCTTACCTTGTTTCCTGCCAAAATGTATTCTGATGTGAACTCAGCAACTTCTGCTACTGCTCAGAGAAACATTTCCACACAGACTGTATTTATATGAGAGTCAGAATGTCTGGCTTTTTTGCTCTGGGCACCATTTCCAGTCACATGAACTGCAAACACTTTGATTCAGATGTTAACAGCCACTGACATTCTCAGGAATGTTAAAAAAAATAAATCATAAATGCCTTAAGAAATTTCATTGCTTAAAAGACTTAGCACAAAAGTTATTGAAAATGTGGTATGTGTTTTTTTTGGAGGAACATGGGTGTTCATAGTAACATGTCACATAAATATCTATTATGTTATGGAGTTGAATAAAGTTTTCTTTCCAACTTTTATGTCATCACAGTCTTATTAAAGTAGAACTTGTGTGCAAATGAGGGAAGAATCTGATGTCTTAATTTTAAATGGATGTTGGAGTTTGAGGAATTAAATGGGATGAATTCCTCAAACTGGCAAAAATAGTGGATTTGAATAAATCTGTGATTGGCACCTGAGCTTCCAGTAGGCTTCCATCCCTCCCTTTATTTATTTTAAACACAGCTTTTAATTCTGTAAATTTTAAAAAATCTGATTTATTTTTATTGTCTTAATTTGAAGGAGCTCTGTATCAGGGGGAGGGGGAAGATGACAGATTTGTGGTTACATTTCGTGGGACCAAGGTGATGGAGGCACTCAGAATACAGTTCTCTGTTCCAATTCATTTCATGCTCCAAGGAAGTCTCACACTCAGGTGACCTTCAAGGGGCATTGCTCTGTCCCTGTATCACTGTATTACAGGATAAGTCTTAGCTGACAGACTCTCATTCCTCTCAGTGTAAATGGAAGTTACGTGGATTATTTTAATCCTTCCTCCCACCTGAAATACTTTCTTCCTACGCTCCCTGGCTTTTTAATGTGAAGAAAAAAAAATAAATTAAGAACCTCATGAAGTATGCAAGGGGCATTCAGAAGTTTTGAAACCTTTTGCCTTTTAAGATTAGTGAGAGAGGAAGCCAGATAATAGAAATACATGGGCATTGTTCCCTTACAACTTCTGCATGCATCTGGGAGCAAAATATTGGTATTTTTCTAAGAAGAAACAGATGAAAATAAGCAATGTATTTCCTCTTTCCTCATTAATATGACTCCCACAGCTCTTACACCTTCACTAAAGAGGTAACCAAATGACTGGCAAACCAGGATTCTATGCTATGAACAGGAGGAAAAATAAATTGGTAAGTGTGCAGTGACAAGTTGTTCTAATGCAGCTGGTAAACTGCTGTCCAGTGCAAGTTTTGCAGGAGAAGCCCATGCATATTTTGTGGCCATCAGACTTCCTAAATAGGCACAGATAACCTGAATCATACTTCTACAGTAACTCCATCCAACATTTGTCAGAACTTCTATTCAGATATTTTGTGTTTGGATGAGCAAAGGACAGAAGCAAGGGTATCCCTTTGTAAATGACATTTTGTTGTTGTTGTTCAGAAGCTAATGGTAATCTAAATAAATGATCACGTCTCTCAGAGATGAAGTACTGACAGGAAATTGCCTTTTCCATAAGAATTTGGGCCACCAGCAGCCTGTTGTATTGAATAAGAATGAGCTACGCAGCCAGTGCTGGTGTTCCACAGACATGGCTGGGGTGTAGTGTTTCAGTAAGAGCTACTATGCTTTTGGTGTAGCACCCACACTGGAAAATCTGTTTGATGCCTGCAAGTAATTGAGAGTAGATATAATCTTTTAATTAGTTTTGAAAATTCTCCTGAAAGATAAACAGCTCTTGGAAATAACCCTGCATGTACACCCCAAAAATTAAATGTAATGAGGCAGCAAGTAGAAAAGTTGTTTTATTTAGTTTGAAAGCATGAGATGTTGCTATTTATTTGCCATAGTTTCAGTCTAGATTACAGCTAAAGTGTTTCTTTAAAACCATATATACTTTTTGCCAAAAGGTGTGAAATTTCTGTACTCTAGAATAAACAATTCCAGCAAACTAAACCATATATACTTTTTGCCAAAAGGTGTGAAATTTCTGTACTCTAGAATAAACAATTCCAGCAAACTTCAAATGCAGCCATCTGAACATCGCAGTATTCCTGCTTCATGAGATTTCTTCTCCAATCTAAGATTTAAAGGACTAGATCTAAAGGATATTAATGATCTCAGCATTTTTTCTGCCCTCATATTGACTGCATCATCATTACTAAGAAAGATAATTAGACAACGACACCATGACCATCTGAAAACTCCACAGTTCAAAAGAGGGGGAATTCTCCTGCCAGAGTGGGTTATTCGGAATAGATTAGCAAGATTATCATGAGGACATCGTTTGAGACTATTTCATGAAGACAGCTTATGAAGCAAAGATATTGAGAAGAATGAAGATAGCATAAGAAATATAAGAAGATACAGGACAGCCAGAAAAAATAATAAAATATACTTTCTTTAAAAAAAATCTGAACACCCTCTACCCCCACAAAAAACTCCAAACCAAAATAACAAAAAGACACCCACAAATCATGGCAAGATTTCTTTAGAAATTGAATGGGAACATTTCCTTTTGATTACATTTTGTCTATAGAGCTGTCACCACAGCAAATTAACCAGATACTGAATATGCTCCATCTCACCTGCCTACAGAGCTCCCTCCACTTCAATTACAAGGCTTTGTGTGGGATCCCCTGCATTTACAATCCTGGTTTCAACCCTCCACAGAGGGCTGTGAACTGATCATTTACTGAGTCACATGTGGATGGATTTTGTATCTTTAGCACTACATGAACTAATTTAACTGCAGGTGCAACTCAAAGGAATTGCTCCTGATCCCATTTTCCTTCATTATTAAATGATTCTATCTTATGAGAACTAATGCCCTACAAGAAAAGCACTTGCATGGAGGTTTTGTGCTTAATCTCCCAGTGTTACAGGCAAGAGAGGAAAGTGGATTTTGTTTTTTTTCTATCTGTCAGAAAAAAATAATATTGTGAAATTGCCATATTTAAAAACATTGTCTAGAAAATCACAGCAGTGGAAGACCTAGAGAACATGGGATTTTGTTTGGTTTTTATTTCTTTGGTTGGGGTTTTTTTCTTGGTTGGTTGTGGGGTTTTGTTAGTTTGTATTTTTTTTGTTTGGTTGGTTGGCTTTTCTGTTTTGTGTTTTGGTTTTATTTGGGGGGGGGAGCGGGACAGTTTTTTTGTTGTTGGGGGTTTTTCTGTTTGTTTTTTTCTTTGTTTGCATGTGTGTGTTTTGTTTCTGTTTGGTTTTTGTGCAGGACATAAATAGCAACCTAACTTTGGTGAAGTAGAAATAGAAGGCAGTATGCATTAAAATCATTGCCCTGCCAAAAGTCATGCCTAGGGTAGCAGTATTGGAATGGTTTTCCACTGCCCAAAGAAGTATTTCGAGAGAGATTAAATGAGAATATTTGCCTTTTCCCCTCACAGGCTGTTGAAAGCAAGCTACAAATGTTATTTCTTGGAAACTGAGTCACCAGGTACTGTAACTTTTTTGAAGAATCTTGCAGAGGTTCTCAATATTAAGAAATCAGAACTCAGGTTACTATAAGTAATACAATTTTCCCAGAGGAGAAGATCCCATTTAGTGGAAATGAAGTGTTACATTAGATTTTGAAGGATCACAGGGTACTTAGCTGTAACAAGTTCTAATCCTACCCCCATTGCCAAAATGGGGCTTTAAGACTGAAAGCCACACAATTGTCTTAAGAACTGTAACTTGGAACGTCACTCTGATGTTTTAGAAGTGCAAAGCAGCAAACAGACTAGTTTTAAAATAAGGAAATGTATTCAGCAAGTACACTTTCCTTTGCTTGAAAGTTCAGTACTGGGCAAGCTCTTTCACTGCTCTCAAATCCTGTGATACCATATTTGATTTGCTTTCTTGGTTCTGTTGGATGTGGTGTGATGCACCAGTACCTGGGATGGTCTAGGCCCTGAAATTCTTGCCTACAGGAATACTAAGCATTTCAAATTGAGTTGTTGATCAAGATAGAAGAGGATCACACCTCAGTGAAGGCACTCCAAGGACACAAGAGAAAAATAGAAGATGGAGAAACGTAAAAGTCTGCACTGTCATTATAACTGCTCAGAAGTATATCTTTGCACATACAGGGAAAGAAAATATCCTGGTATTCTTTTTACCATTTTTTTAGGTGAATATTTTGCCAGGTAAATAATTTCTCTAGCACAGAAACCCATAAATCTCTATAAATTTGTCTTTAATTTTCAGTCTTTATTTTACTTTCTGGTCATTATTTCAAACCCATTTATGGACATGCTGCCAAACATATTGTTTTGATAGAGTTCCTGCAGAGTAACTTAAGGCAGTTATTTTGAATAAGCAGTTTTTTTATGTGATATAGAACATCCTCAGAACACCAGATGGATATTATTAAATTTTATGATAGCCTATACAGAGATAACACTGATTTTATGGAGACAGAAGGAGTCATAAACCAATTAGAATATCAACTTGATCTTTACATTATGTTCTGCATTTGTAAGGCAGAGGCAGAATTCCCAGTAAAGTCCCATCAGGCAGCACAAATGGCCAGAAATAGTACAGAATATGTCTACAATAACTGTACTATTGAAAAACATGCAATTCTTGCCCTCAGCCAGAAAAAGCAAATTCATTGCTCTACTCGCTTCTGTCAGCTGCAGGGAAAAGGACCAGGCAGGGGATTCTGAGGAGAATCATAATCCCAGTATATGGGATAATACTCTATTACCTCAGAAATCAGGTTCATGCCAGCAAATATACTCCAAATTTTAACACTGTGCAGTCTTTCATGCAGCTTCTAAAGAAGAATTTGTGTATTGGGAGAGAAAGATGGCAAGAAGATAAAGAGAAGATGAAAGCTGATTATTAAGAAAATAAAGCTGTTGACTTTATTTATGGGAAACCATAGTTTCTTTCTGACAACTGCAAGGATTAGGAAAGTATCTCACAGTTCAAACTGAAACTTAATTCTAGTGTCTGTCATTGTTTTCTGGGCAGATCCTGAGTAATTCACACAGCTGAACTTGTATGTAATCCTTTTGCATGCTTGGCAAACACACAAATCAGGAGGGGTCCAGCAACAGCAACCTCACTGACACCTCAGTATAGTTTTGTTCCTTTTAGAAGGACGGACAGACAGTGTACCTTGCCAAAACCTATTGAACAATTAAGCAACAGAACTGCCTCGAGCCCAAGGCCCATGTCTGAGTCACTGAAAACTACAATCCTTACAAAAAAGCCTTCAATAAAGCTGTATCCAAGTTTTGGGGCCCCAGCTGGTCCTCAGACTCCACTTGTGAGAAAGGTCTAAAGCTGTACCTGCCTGGTAGTGCCAGTTGCACCAAACAAGGCAGACACTGTTTAAGGACAGAGGAAGATTGGGTGTGGATGCATCTCCTTTTAGGTGCTTTTTAGGGAAGAGATGATCTGTGCCAGTGGCCACACAGATTTATATTCTCTAATGTTTGTTACAAAAACATATCCTGCCTAAAACTGAGGCTACAAGTGCTGTGATGGATTTTCTCACATTGCTTTCCATACTCATCCACCTGCCTAAAGTTTTCTACTGACAAAAGCAAATTGTTTTGACGAACAGTTTGTATACTTTGTATACTTTTTATACTTCCTCACTCCTCAATTATTTTTTCTTCATTTAGTGCTCAGTTCCTTGTTTAAAAAAAACAACCAAACTTGCTTATAAACATTTTCCTCCCTCCATAGCAAGCTCTGAATATTTTAAGATATACGCATCAATTAAGTTTTCCAAAATATTCCTGTTCTTGTACTTGGTCACCTTCCTCTGTTTCAGTCTGACATAAAGCAAGCTACATTTTGCTACCAGTTAAAAGGTTCCTACCCTTAAGATGTAAAACATTAGCTGTATACATGATTTAAAAATCCCCATAACTATTTCTGTTTGGAAAAGTTTTCTTATTTGACATCTTTATGGTGTAAATATAACTTTTAAAGAGATAATATTGTTTACAAATTATAAAAATATAAAAATACCTCCTGCAAACATCTTAAAAATTCTGATTTTAATAGATATATAAAGATACAATTCTTGAGACAGTATCTTAAGGCCCAGTAGAAACCCAAGGATTTCACTAAAATGGCCCCAAATCTTACCTTTAAAAGAATCAGCACAGAGGCTCCAGTTTTTCTCTTACCTTATATTCAATCAAATGCTTATGGCAAGACTTAATGCTGACTCCTTCCACCTCTCCAGTGGTCAAAGAACAGATATTCATAATCTAAGTGCTCCCATAGGTTTGTCAAACTGAATGGGAGTAACATCTGGCTTTCTGCCTGAAAATGATTGGAGAAATGTATTATGGGCTGTGTACTTATCATCAGCTGCCAAAAAACATTTAGATAATGCTTCTTTACAAGAGGAGAAAGCACAATTTTTCATTTTATTTCATTTCCAGAGAGATGCATGTACACCGTCAGGCAGATAACAATTAAGGACTGACTGGTGAATATCAGAGGAAGAAAAGTGACATAATTTAGTTTTTCCTTTAAAAAAATTCAGTAGTGTATACGGAGTGGGACACTTAACGTTTTCCTACAGATTTCAGGATGAAGAATCCGTGTGATAAACTTTCGGTTTTAAGGTGCTTTGCCTATGTGCCTTGTTTAAGCACTGAAAGTCAGACCTACTTTTCCCTCTTTTGATACATGGCCCCAGTATGAGAATATATCAGTAGAAGTTACCATTTCGTCAGGGCTGTGATATTGCACTTGTGACTCTTTACCATCTCTCCTGACTCTGCCATAGGTGTCACAGTGCCTGTGTTAGGGCTGCATTACTACTGTCAGCAAAGGATGTTCAAATAGCTTTCTTTGTGGGCTGTATTCAGATCCTACAGGGAGGAACCAGAAAACAATAAAAGCTGAAAAAATATGGGCAAAGGGGAGAAGATGAGTGCCTTGAAGAGCACAAGTTGAAAGACTCTTTCCTGCTAAAAGGCCATTGGCATTACAGTGTATATGGTACATAAATGTCATAGCGATCTCTGTTTATTAGCAGTATTGTTTATATAATTTTATTTTATTATTATTATTATTATTATTATTGAACTTAAATGAGCAGCTTAAACCAGACATACACTTGGTTGCAGATGGATGAATATTGTGGCAGAAAATAGAGAAGGAAAAAGGAGAAAATGGCAGAAATAAAACATGGTAAAAATTAAGCAGGAAAGTAAGAAACTAGGACACAAAAAGAGTTTGGGTAGAAAAACTTTGACACAAAATTTTTTCTATTCCCTTTGCTTCTTGGATCACAGCACATATCAGGAAAGGCTTGGAGTGGCAAGCATTCCTTAAGAGCCTGACCATCAGCCTGGCTGCCTTGAGAGGATGGTCCCAGCAGGATGCTGTAGGCAATGGCAGCAGGGATGTCTCCCCAGCCCAGGATCAGCTATGTGGCCACTGTGACTGGTGGGATCAGGGCTTAGCCAGGCTCACAAGGCTGTGTGGCAGGAGGCTCAGCCTACTGCTAAATGAAGTGCTGTGGGCTGCAGAGACAACCATGCTCTTCCAAGCAGGAGGGAGCTGTTGAATGTCTTCCCATAAGACTGGAAGTCCTGCTGGCAGAGCAGGAGGGGTTTGTGCCTTCTCACTGGCAGCAGATCCTCTCTGCTCTGCCTGCACAGTAAAATGCAAAAATGTGAGGGCTGGCACTGAATTCTTCTGGAGCTGTTTTAGGCAGAACAGATGTAGCATGGCTTTACAGTCCAGAACCATTCACTGTAGGCTGGCAAGGCAACTGAAATGGTAGCTGTATGATTCCTATTTTTTTTGGCATTAACATCAATGAGCAACACCAGTTTTCCCCACACATAAAAACTCTTTTAAATCCTCCCTGCAAATTTACCTTGAGCTAGTCTGAAAAAATTGAGAAAAGTTTGTTTTGTGCACAGTAACATCTGGTGTGAGCTCTGAAGCACTAGAGTTATGCTTGGTGAGGCTCAGTAAACTCACAGCTATGAAACAGGGAAGGAAGCTCCCATGCAGGGAGCTGGATGCAATTAGAGTAATGAAGAGAGGAGATATCTGTGGTACAGCACAGTAATTAGAATATAAATCAAGATTAATCTCTTTGAAAATATTTTTTCTGGGTCTTGACAAATACTTTATTTCAATTAAAAGCAGGCCTACAGATTATCCATTTATTCCCAAATTAATTTCTGCAAAGGTTTTACATTACTACTGGTTTATACATTTTATGTTTTTATTCCAAAATGTGGTATAAATGAGCACACAGGTAGCAGACTTTTAAACTTCACAGAGCTGACTTTTCTATCACTTAACCAAAAACATTATAAACAAACTCAGCCATGAGAGTAAGGATGATGGCCCTAGTATGAGAATATATATATCAGCTCCTATACTTACCTTTTAATCAAATAATGTCCATATTTTGGTATAAAGGCAAGCATGTGGATGGCTGAACAGAAAAAAGATGTAGGTTCATACCTCTGATTATGATTCTACCAGCTATACTTCAGGAAGTCTTTATAATTAAGCTGTGGAAAACTTTGTACATGTTTGTGCATTTTTGATGATACTAAGCATGCCTGCTTCATTTAGTTTCATATGAATTTGTTAGGCTTTTATGCATAGCTTGATTAGCAAAATAACATAATGGAAAAATAAACAGTCCACAGGCATGGGTTGTCTTTTGCATTTATTGATACAGCAAACTAATTAATTGGAGCCAGGCTTAGCCACCAAATTAAAAATCTAATGCTGTAATAGGGAATCAATCTCCCTGTTAGCATTGCCAGAGATATCAGCAGGACAGCACTTAGGAAAGGTTATATTGGTCTCTTTACTGTTCAATGTTATGTTCTTTTCTTCTGCTTCTAAATAAATGTGTGGCTAAGCTAGAAATCTATTTGAATAATTGCTATTATTCAAATATAACTCATAGATTTTGAATCCATTTTCTCTCCCCTAAACCACATAAATAGGAAATTTTATATAACTATCCAACTCCAGAGAGTGGAGCACTGGAAAACACTGCAGTATAACACCAAACTGATGAAGCTGCCAGTTCTGCAGCTTTTAGAAATCAGTTCTCTTTGTGTTCCCCAGTTTCCTCTTCCTAGGCTCCTTTTCTGATCCTTCTTTTTGTATATCTTAAAGCTCTCTCTCCAGGCTCTAGTTCTTTGTTCTTCCACTTTTTGGCTCTTACTAAAAGTGTTGTCTATTTCTGTCAAAATGATATGAAAAAATTTATACCTGAAAGTGAATATCAGAAACCTTAGGTATAATGGTGGGACCATTAAGAAGTTACAATGCTTTCATTTCCGTTTGAGTTTAACAGAGAAAGCAGGCTGAAAAAATTATGATCGCTTACTGCCAGGGCAGAAAGAAAGATTATATAGGCTAGAAGCTATTAGTTCTTGGGTTAGTTGATATATTATGGTAAATACTTTTAAAATGAAAGCATTTTTACTAGCAGCAAATAAAAAGATCTTTCTTGATGGCAGCAGCCCACATAAATGTGGAAAGCTTTAGAGCTTGTTGTGAGGTGAAGGCTTATAAATGTATAGGACTTGTCCTATAATAAAAAAAAAGCTGCCTAAACCAAACAAGCAGAAAGCCCAAAGCCTGAGATAATATCTCGACAGTTTTCAATTTTTGAGACAAGTGTATCCATGTACATGTGGTCCAGAATTTCATGTCGTCCCCCCCCCCCAAAGAACAGCTTTCTAACCTACGTGGGCATGCCCTTGTGTACAGACAAGAGTTAGCAGTGGTACAGCACCTTTGCAGAGCAGGAATTGGCTAAACATGTAGGAAACATGGTAAAGGACAAGCTCCCAGTCAGTTTGGCCAGGGGAACTCCCTGGCCACCAGTTAGAGAAGGGTAGGAGCTGGGGCAGGCACGAGGCAGCTCTCTCCCACTTGCTGAACCTGGGGCATAGCCAGTCTTAGCTGGGAGGGAAGGAAATCCAGCACAGAGGATTCTGACTTGCTCCAGCATAGCTGATGGTGAACCTCTCCTTCCAGTCCTTTCTTCCAGGAGCCTGTATGTGCATTGGTTTACACAGCCTTTGGAAAGAGAGACATTCTGTGGAACAGGTGTTCACATCACCCTCCTCAGGTCTGTATCTCAGCTACTCTCTTTCCTGGGCACCTGGAGAGCTGGTAATAAAGTGTAGGAGCCTGTAGTCAGATTAATGTATTTTACTTAGAGTCAAAAACCCTAAGATGACATTGACCCCTCATGAGTAACTCCTGGTTGTTCAGCCTTTCGAGAAAACACCAGAGGAACAACATTAAGTAGTTCAGTTACAAATTTTCTTTCCCCTTGTGGCATGTAATATTCACTTTTGCATCAAGAACCACGATCAAGTACTGTCTTATCAAAGAGATACATTCTTGGTTTTCATTTGTCCAGAAGGTAGAATTTAGGAATAAATACCATTTAACTCTCTTTTATTTGGAGACTCTACATGGTGTAGGTATGTATAGATATATAGATACAGATACTCATATAGCTGTATATTTAATGTTAGAGCCTTCAAGTGAATTTAATATATTTAGTCAATTTTTAATTACCTATTTAAAAATTCAGATAAAAACTATCTTGATATATTTTCATGCTTTCCCTTCTTATATATTTTTATCTCTCAAATGAGCATGCAGTGCCACCTAGTTGTTGCTGCTGAGGTTTGCAGGAAAAGCAATTGAAACAACTACTCTAGAGTTATTAAAGAAGTGATTTTCTTCGACTCTTGGGAGGAAGGGTGGTTATGTTGTTCCCTCCTACCCTCCCTCAATATTATTCTAACATAATTTGTTTACAGAACATTTAAAAACTTTACTTTTATATCAATTTTAGAATGCTCATGTTTATTACTATGGCATACAAAACATATTTATCTGAACAACATATGAAGATACCAGACTTCCAGAAGACAATTAAGAAGTGATGCTTGAGAGAAGCAGTTTTAACAAATATGAATGATCACAGAAAAATAACTTCCCTTTACATGTCACATGCAGAGGTAGGAGCAAGGGGTAGCTTACAGTGCAGCCACAGGAAAATGTGAGTGTTAGCATGAACATGTGGCAGTAACACAGCTGCTCCTTGGGGCTATCCTGCTGTTAATAGAAGGACACTCCTCAGCCCAAACAGCAGCCATATGGTCAGCCTCAACTTAAATATGCAGTTCTAATGTAATTATAAGAGCTTGAATGGTTGCTTTTCAGGTCTTAAAATCTGAGTGTGTCTGGTCACAAATGTATGAAAACTTTTCTGTTTTTCTATGGATCTGCATCTCAAATACTTATGTGGTAATCAGCACCATCATGTAAGCAACCAAAAGGCAAACCAAATAAAAGTAAGTAGGATTGCAGCATGTAACAGCTATAGAATACAATTTGAAAGCACAGACCTCAAAGGCTAAAAGACCTGAAGTATTAAATAAATTATTTCTCCTACCTCCTTGCTTCCTTTAAATATACATAAATATTTTTAAAAGTCCCTAATTCTGAGAGTACTAATGCATAACTTTTCCATTTGTAGGGTGGAATCAAAACATTTTCCCTTCATAGAGATGGGGAATTAACAGATTTTTGCAGAGGAATCATTTTGTACAGGTTTCTTGGTGCCCTCTAGAGTATGTAACAGGTTGAAAGAGTAATGCATAATAACTAGCTCAAATTCAGGTCCTTTGAAAAATGTATAAGGGCTAATATTTCATAACCAGTATTGTCCATTCCATCTGACTTTTAGACTTTTCCTTGATATTGGAATTTTTGAGAGGTCAGTGTAAGGAACTGTCTAACTAATATAAGACAGCTTCTTGCAAAAGTTTTCTCAGCTCCATGCAGATATAAGAAACTAATTCATTAAAAATCTAACCAGACCACAAAATAGTCTTTTTTCTTTATTACTTGTTGATCTGTTCAAGAGCATCATCTTGTCTTAAGCAAGCATTCTTAAAAATGCTTTTAGGATCACCTGTTGATTTAGAACATCTTGAAGAATATCTGTGTGAAAACATACAAAAAATCATGTTGGTTTGCATGTAGAAAATCATCTCCTAAGTTATAAAATATATATGGACTTTAAGGTTAGATGTATATATGGATTTGTGTTTGCCTAGTACTTTACGGATTGAGGGAATCCATATTTTTTAAAGTTTATTTTCATGATAAAGCCTCCATAATTAATAGCTATTTAATTCTGACATTTTGTGGCTCACTTGAAAGTATTGGACTGAACAAATCATCCCTTACAATCACTGCAAGGAGCGTAGTAGGTCTTGCAACACCAAAAAATGACTGATTTTATCCCTTTAGTCTATAAACACAAAGCATGAAAATTTGGTCCATTGAAATCTTGTACAAAAACCCCACTTTTTCTGACCTATAGAGTACCTTAGGAACTTACTCATTGAGGCTCTGGTCACTTCATCTCCGTTGATCACAAGTTCCTTCAGAGCCCTTGAACACTGAAACAAGGTAAGACAGAGAAAATGATGTTGCTTGAAAAGCATCACGTGGTCAGTGTGGAGAGGCAACACAAACCCAATGACAAAGAAATTGCCTTCTCCAGAGCACAGGGCTCTGAGATCATTTGATGCTTGGCAGCATTTATTCTGTGCTCAAGCCTTGTATGCTGTAGGGAGGGGGAAATCTGCAAATCTTTCTGCTGTGGATCATATGGATAGGTGAAGGGATAAAGAACTGCTAGGCTCCTTTGCCATGGAGAGGCTGAGGCTTCCATCATTCACAATGGAGTTAATTCCATTGAAAATAAGCACACTTTAAATTTGTACTTTGGCTTTGAATGCAAAGCAAACCACAGCCTCAGTGTCAACCTCAGTTTGAACCTACACTATGGACACAGCGTTGTACACACTGTGAGCTTGCTTACAAGGGAGAGATAAAAATGTGTGATGAGTGGACCAGGAGAATGAAGAGTGTTGTGCCTATGTTTTTGCTTTATAGCAGGATTTGAAATCAAGTCAGAGAAGGGTTCTCCTCCTGGGTGAGCCCACACGTAATGTGGCAATGGCACCAAAAGTTTGTAAGTAGCCCAAAACTTACCCCATTGTTCTGGAAGTATGGCACTTAACTGGAGGTGTCCAACCTTAAGATGCGCATGAGGCTATATGGAGCTAAATCAGGAAACCTGCTGGAAAAAGCTTGGAACAGTTTAGAATACCTGTATGACTGATACCTTAAGTTTTAGCTTCCATATTTTTCATATTCTGTGCTGCCTAGGTGTGTAATTTTGTGCTTTGTATTAAGTGTTAGTGAGCTGTCTTCACAGAGTAGGTAGACGAAATAATTATAATATACAAAAAAAATACCAAGGACAACCTTTACAAGTTTCAGGCCCAAAAGCAAAAACAACAGTGGACTGAAAAGAGAAAACAAGAAGGATGGGGCTTCATAACCTGAAGCTGTAATTGGACAATTCACCCCAATATGCAGATGGACCAAAACTTACAAAACTTATTGTGACCATTTTTAAATTCATCTTGGGTGTAGCCCTGGCTAGGCTCTTATACTGCCCAAGGTGTATCCTTTAAGGCCCTTCAATAAATACCTGCTTTATTCTTAACTCTTTCTAGCCTTTGTTCTAGGTCAGCCTTCTCACGGTATCATGATGATTCCAGGTAGAAGGGAACACAGCTTGAGGGCCAGAATCAGTAAACACTGAACACAAGAGAAAGATTCCCACTGAAATGAAAGGAGTTCCTTTGTCCTCGGTCCTAAATTCCAGCTGGTTGGACATCTAACTAGAGGCAGAGGGAACAGACCTTCCTTACTCTCATTCCTATTAGGGTTTTTGCATATATTTATGTTGTTACACTTTTATTGAAACTTAAATTTTAAAATTATTTGCTATTTTAAGATGGAAAGAAAAATCTCACTTTTATTTTTTAAACTGAGCACTGTAACTCTAACGGACTATTCAGGGTCCTAAAAAGTGGAATGCAGACAGGGATTGAGTAAAGGTTTGGGGATTATTTTCCATTCACTTGCCAAGGAGCTTACCCTGCCGCTCTTACATTGAAAATGAGTTTGAACACCCTCTAAGGAACTTTGGTTTTGTGACTCAAAGGTCTTGAAGGAGTCTTTTATCCTGTCAGATAATGCATTTCTGGCGTGTCTGTTGCATCTCCATGCTTTTCATCTAGGCACACACAGATGTCATGGCTACAGTATACATACTCTGAAAAATATTAAATAATAAAATCCTCTCAATCAGAGTAGAGCAAAATAATATTTTTTTCTGAGTACATAAAAAGCAGTTTTCTGCACTAGACTTACTTTAGGATTACAGTTTCAAATTATCAGAATTGTGTTGAAAATTCAGTTTTACACTTCCAAATGTGAAGCTGGAATATACTGGGTGCATGTAGTCAACAACTGAGCTCACAGCTGGGCATTGCTGGAATAACAAGACACTGAACCTTGAAATAGATCATGAATCAGCATCTCTTTGCATTCTGCCGTGAAGAGACATCTCCCTCAGAAATTTGGTTGGATTTTTTATGCAGAAGGGGCCAAGATTCCTTAATCATGAAGATCAAATCTTTCAAGATGCAGGTAGAAAAAGATTTCTGCAATGTAAGTAACATGGAAAGTGGGGACAGAGTCTGTGGTGTAGCTCCATTAAAAATTGAGGGATTCAGATTCAGGAGTACAATTAAAATGACATGTTTCCAAATGTAACCTCAGAATAATTCTGCTAACCAGTAGATGACTCTGCTTTGAGCCAAATCTTCTAGCCTCAGGGACTGAAAAATGTCACAGAGATTTAATTCTCTCACTACTGAGTTTTGTAAAGCTAGTACTACTATAGATTGACAAGAGCATTATTTGGATCTAAGTTTACATAAGGCATTGTGCCTTGTCAGACAAGGCAGACAGTCCCCACTGCCTCACTCATGGCTGCTGGGAGGTTTTTGTGCAACTCAGCACGCTCCCCTTGTCACGCCATCCTTTCCCTCTGGCTGCTTGCAGAGGTCTCTGTTTGAGTACCACCAAATTCTTACCTCACTTTTGCTGTTGATAAGCAAATGCCTTCACTGTGGTGCATAGGCATAACTGCAAATAGGGTGTGCAAATTGCACAGCTTGCCTTCACTTGGTACCATTCTTCCCAAAATGTTCAGAGGAAGCTTGGTTACATTACTGGTTGTCAGAGTGTCTCTGTAGGGTCAGATCTTGGCTGCCACGATGCTTGCATAGATTTCTTCCTTACTGAAATGCAATAGCTCCTCTGCCCTGTCACATATAATCAATTCTGATCTGGATATTGTCATAGGTGTGTCGTTATGAAAGATTTCATTTCTTGTTGGCAATAGCAAACCTACATGCTAATACAATCTAGTGGAGTTTTAATCAGCAGCACTAGGCTGCTCACAAAGCAGCTCACAGACATCTGCCATACATTTCCTATATCTGACAGGAGTTTTCCCAAGGCACATGCCATTTATCAAGGAAGGCATGTGATCCTATCTCTTACCAAAACCTGTTCTCTTAATGCATGTGTAATGAGGTGGCTAATGCTTTGTGAGTAGGAGTACCCAGCCTTAATAAATACTGACATGCATTAAATGATATCATAGGCTTTGGAGTTATCCTGCAAAAAACCCACCCATATATATATTTGTGCACAAAAAGAAGTTTCCAAGTATGAATAAAAATAGAATATTTTTGTTTAAATTTTTTATGCTCTCTGTTAATCAAATGAAAACAAAACAGAAATTTCAGTCTCTTGCTGTTGTAGTAATATTAACACATATAATATTTGTGTTATATGTGTTAATACAACACCTATGCCCAAAGAATGCATTATAACTAAACATTGCAAAGTAAAAAGTAAACATTTACAGACAGGAAGGAACAGTTAAACACAATGTGTAAGTTGAGGGGGAAGACCATGCTTATCTGGCCAATAGCCCTTTATAGCTCAATACTGCAGACAGCAATTCTGATTGACTTTTGATTTTTTTTCTGAGAAAACTGCAAGTTCTTGCCTTCTGTTATAAGCAAGAGTCTAATTTATCAAGAATGGTTTTTATAAGCAGTGTTTCACCTTCTCCCTGATAATCAATACACATTTTCCTTTGCTTTCTTTTTTCTTAGAAGGTCACACCACTGACTATTCACCTTTGCTGTGCAACTTTTCTGCAGGCTAAAGCTGCTGTTGGGACCCTGCAGCCCCCCAAGTCCAAAAGCCCATTGTATCGAGCACTGCCTTCTGCAGTTGCATGGCTAACAGCTCTGCATTTCTCCAGAGCTGCATCCTCTGATTTCCTATTTTGTTCTGGGTTTTTTTCTACAGCTTTTCACCATAGGCTGCTTACTACAGACAGCTGCATCCCCACTCAGTGATTTAACAGTAGGAAGAGCAACATAGTTTTGGACAGAATGTTTCTTACAGGGAAAAACTACTCCACCCCCACACAATTTTGTCCAGCTAGGGCTAGGGTCTCTTATTTCCTTCTTCACAAAACACCTATTGTACAAAACCCAAAAAGCCACAGCATGTGCCTCATGGGGTTCTCCCTGAGCTGGCATGCAGGGCTACAGCCATCACCTTGGTTTAGGATCCTAGGCAAGTTGCTTCACTTCTGTGAGATATTATCTGTGAAACTGGAACAGTCTTTGAAACCACATAGCCGTCTGCCAATTCCTCCACAAGAACAAGTGTGTTAGCAATTAACTGATCTGTATGTTTACAGGATTAAAGGATCTGGTTTCTCTTACTAGGTCAGTTTACTCTGCTGTAATTAGCCTTATCCTCTTCTTACAATTAGTGTCACACCAAAGTCTCAGAGCTTAACATGGGCCAAACTGTGTGTGATCAAATTGGTATCTCACAGGTGTAATTGAAAACAGAGTTTGTAATCTCATATAACTCTGTATGTTCTATTTGAACCTATACAAGAGACTTTAAAATGGTAATTTAGGCTTGAATGTTAGAGTTTTACCCAGCACAGGGATGCTGAAAGTGGCATTGGGGTTTCCAGAGACACCTATGTGAAGCACTACAATAGCCCACTGCTGAATGACCTACCTCCACTTCACTGAACCAAGCTGGCTAGATGTGAGCAAGGTCTGATTTGAAAGCAAGTATACCATCAACAGGGCTTATGGATGTGCTGGAGAAATCAATGCCTCTGATACCCATTCCTACTGATGGTCTCTTCAGCACTGTCTGGAGCTTCACAACCTTTGCTCCTTGATTGTCTTGAATGATTTATTGCTTACCTCCTCTCTTTGAATAATTCTTGACTCCAGTATTACATGTCCCACAAAACCTAAACCACAAGCAGCAAACTGTTTACAGTGATAGTCATTCCAAAGCATGTAAGAAGAGTTGCAACTGCTGTGCTGTGTGAGTAAGGAGCTGCTGAGAGAGTGTGCTCTATCGCCAGGTGTTGCACACAAATATCAGTCGTGGTGTTATCTGTGTTGTTCCTGATGACAGAATAATGGTCTGTGTAGTCTTTACACATAATCGGAGATTATGTCCATGTATGGCATATAATCCTCCTCCTACTCGATACACTTGTGGCTGATGACAAAAAATGCCAAGGTCACCCAGTCCCCTCCTTGCAAGGGAATGGGCTCAGCAGAAGAGCCAGACCTCTCTGTGCTTTGTGTGGCACCTGTGCTGGCAGCATCCACTGTATAGCAAAGCATCACAGCTTCTGATTCTTGGGCTTTAATTTTACTGTGTCCATTTGGAGTCACTGTCCTAGCTTGAAAGCAGCTTCAAAATCTAATCCATCAAGGATCTGCCTCACATAGCAGAAAAGAAAACAAAACTTTTCAGGATTAAACAATTCCAGTTAAGTTTAATTTCCCTCACCTCTTCTAACTTTTGGATGTTCTGTCTTCAGGTTAGTTAACTCAAAATATCCCAGGTTTATAAAAGACTTTTGCCGTTTCTGTAACATTGCAAAGATAGTAGATGAACTGATAGCAAATTTAATTTACACAAAATTTATCTAATCCATTGCTTTAACCATTCTGTGGCGTAGTACTGGGCTGTTGTTAATAGATAACAATACCTGCAAGTCAGGTTTTAAAATTCTTTAAAATTGATTATTATGTCATTAAAACAGTAAATATCTGCAATATGAAGGAATTCTTGAAGAAAGTGATCACATGTAGATTAGATGATCTGCTAGTCAGGTATCTCTAAATAAGTCTTCTGACAAGAAACTATCACCAACTGGGATTCAGCTGTTAGACCACTCCCTGAGTCTCGTGGGTGTTCCATCACTACTCTGCAGCTGCTGAGACTGGCCTATCAATGACAGCCTGTTCACAGCAGGGAAGGGGTATCTGTCTGATGCTTTTGCAGCTCCTTTCCTTTTTTGGTTTCCTCTGAAAAAGGCATTCAAAACAGGGTTAACAACACCCCGTATTGACAGATAGAGAAGTCAAACCATTCAAAACATTATGAGAACCATCAGAAGACCAAAGATGCTATTTTCTCTTGCTTTCTGTAACAGAACTGGTCTGTAATGTAATAAACTTGGTTTCCAGGTACACTTCCTATATCTTTGCAGTTAATTTTTATTACAATTAAATAGTTTTTACCATTGGAGATATTCCATCTCAACTAACCATCAGCAGATCTAATCATTCTCCTTATTTTCCTAAACATAAACTAGATGTGAAAGGCTGGGAATTTTATGTGTTTTATTACTGTTGACAATCACTCAAGCAAAATATATTCCTACTCAGGAGGGATCAGACTTAAGGCTTGAAAATTAGGAAGAATTAATTTCATTGCACTTTAAGTCAAAAAACAGCTGCTGAATCTGATACTATTTCTTATAATGAAATCTGTGAGAATCCCAGATTATTTTTTTCCATGCACCATCCTTTCTTCTCTTCCCCCTTCCCTCCAGCTCAACAAAATACTGGTCTTTATTCTCACCAGGAAAGATGCTGGAAAAGAGTGCACAGCTTCAAAACCAAGGCAGTGGGCTCAGATTAATTTTTGTACTATATAGCTACAAAAATTCTAAAAAATAAAAAACATAATAAAACCATAAGTATGGAACAACTGTAGTTGCTCCACATCATCCTTCTCTTTGCACTCAGTAGATCTCTCTTGTTAACAGTTATATCCACTTATCATCATGGATAAGTGTTTTTCCACTAAGTTTCAACAGAGAACACTGCTATGGTCAAAGCAATGTAGAGTCTTTTTGCCTGTATGGATTGGATTTGTGTTTGGGGACTTCTGTCCTGCCCTCAGTCCTCATGCATATCAAGAAGAAAAGATATTTGGCAAAATCTTCACAAACGTCACAGCTTGGCACATGCAGTGAAAAAAAAAATGCTGTTTCCACAGCATTTGTAGACTTTTATTTTTATAGACAGGAGAAGCACGAAGCAAGTATTTCCTCATTTCTAAAATCTTTTGATTGCATAATTAATAAATCCAAGGGACTCTTGCAATTGTTCTCATATTCTGTTCAAATAATCCAAAAGCAAGCCCCATTCATACTGTGCATGATCCCCCTAGCTTGTTTTGTGTAGAACTGCCATTAAGGTAATTATCTTTCAGACTGGCTACAATTAAGATGACAAATCTTTAAAACTGAAAAAAAGCACAGAAAATAAAACTGAGGGCTTTTTTATTTGCATCATTTTAACTGGAGATTTTTGTGCTGCTCTTGCTTTGTATCCCCAGTGGATATTTTTTTGGGGAAAAAAATCCCATCTTTTCTTTCCCCCAAGTTAAGCACATTTTAATTTAAGCAACTTAAAAATCCTCTAAGTAGCAATACTTCATAGCTACAAAAAGATACCTATCCACTGTATTTCAGAGCTCCAAGTCTATTGAATGACATATATTTAATAATAACACAAATCCTTGCTGAAGGAACTATAAGAAAGTGTGTGGTAACTTTGGGAAACAAACTAACATACTCTCAGGTTCTGTTTGAGCAGCATTAGGAACTGTATTACTTTTTTTTGACCTCAGCTGAATGGAAGCAACAAAATATTGCTGCTAAACCTTTTCAATAAGTCAACTTCTCATGCTTCCCTGCTGACTTACTACTTCCTGGCAGAATAAACAGCTTCAGAGAAGATATGAACAACTCACTAGAATTCACATCTAGTTGCATTAAGTAGCACAGCCAAAAAGCTGTGAACCGTTGCATCAGCTGTCTGACATAAATACTGGAAAAACACAGCATATGGACATTTGTACAGTGAAGCAGAACTAAATTTCCACTTTGAAAGCATCATCAGGGAACAGCTTGCTGGCTAGAGGAAAGTCTTTGTAATTCTACATTTTCTTATTGCAGCAACCAGATGTAACTGGTTATAGTACATAGCTTATTGTTTTATTTGATAAAGCAGCCTGAATGATACTTATCATAAGGGCAGCACAGAGAACTTTGCATTAAGAAGACAGAGGATGTTCAGAGAATTAGGAATGAATGGCTCCGTAAGGGCCATCTCACCATCTGGGCTTCTCAACAGGAGTTGCACTATACAACTTCAAGATACGCACACCAGGAGCTCACTTTAGTCCCAATCCAGTTTCTTTAGAAATGCTTAAAAGCGCCTTTGAAACTTTAATCCAGGATTTTAATCTATAATTGCTGTAACCTTACTTGAAGCAACTGACCTTTGAATGCAGTAAGAAGTCTTTTCAAGACAGGTCTTTTCCTAGCATCCTGATAGCCAGGCCTTCTTTTATACTGTGCCAAGCAAACTCACCAGCCCCTTTCAGGCACATAAAATACTGCAAAAGACCCCAAACTTCCTCTTCCTTCTATCCCCTCTTTACTTCATCTCTTACAGCATAAATAGGTCAGTTTGTATCAGCTGTGAAGGCACTCCTAATCTGGCTGGAGTGTTACCACTTCCAGCTGTAATGGGGAGCATGCGTTGGTGCTCATCTTCCTCCTGAGCCCGGCACAAGCAGCTTGCTGTGGATCAGCTGGCTGGGCCTGGAGAAGCTGCACCCTCAGCTGCTTGCTGCATCCAGCGGTGCTCCAGCTGCTTGAGTTATTCTCTGATCCACAGTTCACAGTCATTCCTGAAAAGGTGACAAAAAATCTATTCCGTCCTGTAAGCAAAGGAAGGAAAATGGACAGGTGAAGTTTGATAGAGATGAAAAAGAAAGGCATGTAACAAGAAAATAATTCACCTTTGCAGTAATGATAAAAAGCAAACATACCCATTTCACAACATTAAATTCCCTTCTCTATTATGTCTGGTCAATGTCCAGGGCCTTGTCCAGGGTCTTTTTGTATTTTATCTAATTCTTCTAGCACTTTGTAGCAGAGAACATGATATAAAGCGACATTGTTTCTAGCTCCCTTTACATTTATATTCCTCAGATCAGCAAGGAGAAAAAGCAGTTGAATCACTGAAGAAAACCCCTCCAGTTAGGTTCATTCCTCCCATGCCCTCTCTTTTATCACGGCTGTGGATATGAAACTGAAATGTCTGTAGGTGATTGTATTTCATAGAAACTAGTGGTCCTTGAGGTATGAAACATACATTTTGCACCCTATTGCATGCCTGTCATTTGGGCTGGACCAAGGAAAAAGCTGGAATTTTGAAACCATTCCAAATGGCTGTGAATTTGCAGGTATATCCCATAGCGTACAAGGTGAGGAAAGTATTTGAGACCTCTACAGGTTGTGCTTGTAGAGGAAAGTTCTAAAGCCTTTCTTTCAAGATGAAAGGAAACTGTATAAGTACTATTTTACTGAATCATAGCAGTGGGACTGATATTTTAAGGTGCTCTGCAACTTTGACCCACACACTTTGTTTTAAGAGGTCTGAATGCCCCACATTTCAGAGAGCCTGAAATGACACGTGGTATGATGTGGAAACCTGCAGTTAAAAAGTAAAACCAAACTTTGTAGGAAAAGAGAGGGAGTTCTGACTTTTTGTTCTTCACTTTCTGATGCCCTCTTGCTGTGATGCACTGAAGTGGCAATCCCTTTCCAGGACTTCTGCAAAGTCCCAGTTCTCCCAGCTCTAAAGTCAAGAATAACCCATGTACTCACTGAGAACTGGAAGACATATAGTGTATATAGACTCAGGACACTAGTAAGGGACAAAATTAAAAGTATTAAAATAATGTACTGGATATAAATGACATCTGTGAAAGAAAAATGAGAACAACTTTCATGTTTTTATTGCTGCCTTAGAAGCAATTGATAAACAGTACACTTCATATATAAACGAGCATGTCGTCAATATATGACAACAAAAATAAATTACAGTGACATAGTATTTAACTTTACAAGGTTGTACAAAATTCCCAAATATGAATAGATTTCAACTTAAAAATTTGAAATAAGTTAAAACTTCAACTATTCTGAAGACTTAAAAATATACATACAGTTTCACTCAATCACATAATTTACAGTAAGATTTTTTTAAGCTGTTTATTCTTATACACCCATATATTTTTGACTGTATTAGTGGAATATATCCTGCTATATGCAGCTTTCCTGCAGTGGGATAAAGGGGTTCCCTGAGGGCGCAGAACAGGCTTTGAGTGTTTATATTTTAAATAATTTGATTACATTTATTAGCTATAAATATAAACCAAAAGTGTTATTTATCTGTCCTATAATGAGAGACTGATTTATCTGATATTTCTAGAATTTCTATTGATGCAAATGAATTTTACTTTTGAAGAGATTTTAACAGCAGAACTGAACTAAACTAAACCTGTTTAGCCGGGATGAATTAGGTAAAATTATTTAATGAAATATTTAAAGAATATCTTTTTTGTATTAGATGTCATTACAGACTACATAGCTAGTCCTGGCTATGCACTGACATGTTTGCTTCCACAACTAATAGGAAAATACATTTGATATGGTACTTTGAAGCAATGGGATGGATTATGAATTTGCATTTTTAACACCTCAATTATATGCACGTGATTACTTTATTAAATATTATGAAGATTAAAAGCATTGCCCAAAACTCCTTGGCTGTTGAGTATGTGATAATTGAGAATGCCAAGGGTCTAATTCAAGCTGTAAAATTAGGTAAGGTGGAGGAAATTCGTACGGCAGCTGGATCACTCCTGATAACTTAAACTAAGGCTGGTGCAAACAGACTCTGTGAACCAGCAAAAAGGCAAAGGCTTGTTAATTCAGAAACCATTAGTGAGAAAACAGATAAAGAGATTTGAACAAACTGGCACATGTGAGAAAATTGCTCAACTGGCAAAAATACAGGAAGACACTTGTGCAGAGGTGGGTCTTAAACTGCATGCGATGAATTTGGTGGGAAATAAAAAAGAAATCCAAGATGTCTGTGAGACTGAATTTTCTCTTCTCTGAATATGTTAAAAAATCTGTCAGAATGCTGCACCAGTAATCCACAATCTTTCCTGCAAACAAATAAATGTTCTGTGTACATATTTAAATGAGAAAGGAAAAAAAGGAGTCACAAACAGGGCAGAGCTGTGCAATTCCTCATTCTCATTTTTCTCTAATGATATTGGTAACAAAGACCACAGCAGTCTACAATTCTACAGCAGTCTACAATAGCTGAAACTATTTTAGAAGCCACTGTTTTTGTTGTGTGAATATGCTGTCATTGGGCAGCAGGAAGGAGGAAGGGAACTGGAAGGAGATATACATATATATACACACACACACACACACACAAACACACACACAAATACATATATAGGAATGAAATACATATATATGAATGAAAATGGCTGGGGGTGGCTTGCTCTGTTTGCTCTGTTTTCCAAGATAATTTCTTTGCAGGCTCATGTCCAGGGAGAGCAAGGTGGGGGGCACACAAGTGGAGACCTATAATGCTGATGGGAGGCCCCACATGGTGGTGCAGAGGCCTGACTGCCTCCTGCTTCTCTGGGGAAAAATGTTCATTTCAGAAGTACAGAAGGGAGCCTTTCCATCAGCTGGAGCTGGGCTTGGATCAGCCCCCAGAAAAGGCTGGTTTTCCCTGTCACTAAGAGAGCACAGAACAATTTCACTGAGCAACAGGCTGAGTCATTAAATGAATTAATAGCAGTCAAAGAATATTGCAGCATATGACTGGAGTCAAAATTTCCTCCTACAAATCTGCACTAAGGGGAGTCCTCCCACACTGAGGGGAAGGACAGTTTCCCCAAAGGAAAGAGTCTACATGACGAAGACTTCAAAACACTTTCTAGATTGTTTACCCCTCTTGCAACTTCTAATCTCAAATCACTTCAATCAAAACAATTACATTTCTCTTAATTGCTTGTGCTGTGTTCTGCCCCTGCTTTGGCTCCAGAGAGGGAAAAACAACATGGAAATATATCTCAAAAGTTCAAGCAACATCTAGCAGTTATGTAAACCTTACCTCACCGACTGCTTGGCACACAGTGTATTACTGTACAATCAGATATATCTTTTATATCCCATAATTTGCTTTTTATCTTAACTAGCAAGCCACTCTATGAGCAGCAACTAAAGAAATTAGTTTATCTGCTTATATTAATGCAATTGTTATCAGGGGCATACAGGGTAAAAATCACTTGTAGATTATAGTAAATGTATTAGCAAGGAAATTTCCACACGGGAAGGTGCCACCTGATTAGTTTTCTGTGGAGAGTTAAAAAAAAAAAAAAGAAGATGTTAAAGTATCTTGGCAGGAGAAAATCTCTTAAGAGTACAACGTTTCACTGTGATAGTTCAGTTTTGACAGCATATTTTGGGCTGATACCCATGCAGTGAAACCAGAAACGTGAGCTCTTGAGGGACACTGGATCTGGACTGATGTATTGATTTTTCTACACACAGCCATCCACCTTCTGCCCTCAGGACTGCAATGGTGGCAGTCATGCCAGAGGGAAGAACAAAGCATTTGAGTCTCTCTCAGTACATCTTTTACTCTTATTTTTATTAACTGCAAAAGGGAGGGTTCCTCTAAAACACTGAAGAAAACGAAAACGATTGCTCTTCATCATTATCTGACTCTACTCTTCCAATTACTGTGCTAGTGTTTTGCAAACTGCTGGCAATATGAGCTAGGGCCAATTATTCTTTCTGAGGGTTTACCAGGACATGGAATTTAATTACTTGGCAGAAAAACTGCTGTAAGTAAGGCAGGTGGTAGCAAAAAAAGAACAACTTGGCCAATAATTAAAAAAATGTTGATATTCTGTCTAGTACCTCAATGGGTAGCTATGACTAGATAAATAGACACCACATTTTGAGTGAATGCTTAAGCATTGTCTTTTAACAAAGCAGAAGTTGAGGGGCTCCTTTCTACTGTTTCCTTTCATTTTATGAGTTTACAGTACATTCAGTTCCACTGCTTTTGCTGAAGAAAATCAGTTTTATAAAGTGTAAAATTCCAAATTCCTTTTAATGAACCCTATTTCTGAGATGCTTAATTATTGCAAGTAATATCTCCATGTATTTCAAAATCAGAAAGCAACAGGCAAAAGTCAATTTATTTAAAATTTTCAAGCCTTAAAAGTATGTATTCAGATATTGTTTATGGGACTTGTTTTGCTAGATAACCTGCAGAACAGAAAGCTTTCAAGTAATAGGAACGTATCAGGAAACCCATAAAGTATGTTCATCAGATTCCTGCAATGTTATCTGTATTTCTATCACAAAAATACCCACTATCTCCAAATAGAAGCAGGAAGCTTATGGCTCTTTCTTGTAACAACTTGACTGGTGTATCCCACACCCTTCCTGCTGTGGGGTGGCAGGGGCAGGAGTTCAGTTCCAACTTCCTGTGAGGCAGAAGTCCCATGACTGCTGGTAAGCTTTGAGGCAGGAGGAATTAGGTTAAGAGGCAACCTCTAGAAACCCAGGGATAATTCACATTCAAAAAATGACATCTCCTTCACTGACATCTTTTAACATCTACAGCTTACAACTACAAAACTTCATATTATGTTTATAATTTTTTTACTTCTTTTGGAAATCAATGAATTGTAATTCAGAATTTTTACAGCTTTAACTAAGAGCTCTTGTGTGCACTTTGTACATGGACTTCAATGATCCAACCCTATGCAGCTTGCTTTTGAGAGCAGCTGTCCATCCTTAGTCTTTATATTTCACCTCTGGTGATGGATTCTGTGTCAGTCAATATGTTTTGCAGAGACTATAAAACTAAATAAAACCAAAAGTAGCACCTGTGCATGTTAGTTTAAGTCTCACATTTTTCATGCTGATCCTTCATGTCTCACAGTAGGAGAAATACGCAACTATGTAATGCACCTGTACTGTTTGGAAAACAATTGAAAGGACCTGAAAGGACCTTCCATCATATTCAGTGAAGTGCAGGGGCAGAGCAGGAGATAAATGCTGTCCTATCCTTTACACTGAGGATTTTGTTCAGATTATCCTATGGCAAAGAAATCACACTCATTTTGAATAAAGGAACAAAAATTTTACTCAGATATACTTCTACAGCCTGAAAAGTGGAAACTTTTGGTCCTGATATCACTTGTAAAATAAACATAATTAATGGTGATATGAGGCAAGCAAATGGAATGTATTTCTGAATCAGAAAAATTCAAGCCAATGGAGGATAAAAGCTGCTTAACTCCAGCTATATCTGATTTCATATAGCTTTCCATATGCAAAGAAATGACATATTTCTATATTGATGGCAGAGGGTATTCAACAACTATATTCAATAAATATATGTGATAGGTATGTTCAATAGGAGGGGATGGGAAGGATAAAAGTACGAGTGGAGAAATGTACTGAGCATCAGGAAATACAGCACAGGCCTATTTTTGGTGATATATCTGCATAAGCAGATTGCAGCACTGTGCAGGGCTCAAAGTAAATTAGCTTATTTCTTTTGCCCCATGGTGTTAATTAGTCTGTGCTACAATGGTTATAATAAATCTTAATGTGGACACATTAAGCACAAATTAAAGATGGCCATTTGGCCATTTCCTCATCCCTTTGGCATCTCTAGAGTAGGCAGTATTTCAGGAGTGACTACAGTTGCATTGTTACCCAAAGAATTCAGTACAGAAGAAAAATAGACTCAAGAAGACTAGATGTTTTGAAACTACATAAGGAATCAGATTCTTGTCCAGAGACTTTATTTCCTTTATAGTGTAAATTTTTTCAGATCTTTCGAGTATTTTCAGTAAATTAACTATGCCTGCATGAATTGAAAAATTAAGTTCTCTTGACACAATAATATCCTGTTATTTTCTGATTGTTAGGCATAGTTGAGTGATGATTACCAGATCATTTCAAGAGTACTTTCATTCCAGAAAATGCACTAAATAGCTTTGGTCTGAGAGCAAGAAAGAATTTCCCATCAAATTCCTGGAAAATGCATATGCACCCAGACAAACAAGCCCTGCTTACACGGTAAGGCCTTGTTATTTGGTCCTAGAGCGCAATAATAGGCATCTCTTCACAGAGGCCTGAGTGGGGTGTCAGAGTGCTCTGCCAACAGTATAGCTGATGGTGACATGTGCTTTTGGCTCACAGAGTCATTCATACACTGAACTTTTTTGGGCACTGTTTACATGTGTTTATTCACCCTTATGGAAGGAGGATGTGCACATCTATAAAGCCTTTAAATGTCTTGGGGCTTTTTCCACACTTTCTGCCAAGTTACATAAATTTTAGAGCTTCACTAGCTTGGAAGAAAGTTACCTCTCCTCACCACCATTAGATTGAATGGTCTTATCATCATTTTCATAAGACATTCCCTTAAGCCAGCATCACACAGTAAAGTGTTTGAAAACCCAGAAGGGGGTGAATGATCTAGATATAATGAGTATATCTTGGTCTTACTAGGCAAACAAGGTTTTTAAAGCCTCCAAAATTCCATCCATGGGACTGGCAAATGGAAAGCAACAGGAAGGGCAGAGTAACAGGATGGGATGAGGGAGGATGGTAATTTTTCCCCCTCTCATTTCTAATGGAAGGTGCTGTTCTTACCTTAAAAGAATTCCTAAAATATTTTACAGTGGTGACTTGCCATGGTATGTTTGTGACATTTGCCTGAAACTGTTTTTATAGTGACTGGATCTTTCTTTCAACTTTGAGAAACCACGTGAGATGTTCACGTGGACATAGTTTCTCTCACATGAACCTAGACACTATCTAGTCTGAGAGGTCTTTTTCTTTTTCTTTTTTTTTAATTTGAAAAAAGGCAGCACAAGTTCAGGTAATGTAATAGAGTTAAACCTAGTGCAGCCTTTATGCAATAACTCAGCAAGTGAAATATGTTCATGCATTTTTAAATTTTGGGTAATGCCTAAAAAGCCAGCTCAATACACTGAAAACATCATATCCACAAATAAGGACAATGCAATTGTAAAAAATATGCACTAAGGACAGATGTGGAACTTTTCTTGCAGATAGGCAAGTTTCAAATACAGTTTCACTGTCCAGTTACAACTGATGAGGCATCAAAGGCAATGTTTACCCTGGCTGACAATTTCAGCATAAGTTTGTACATATATCTGTAAACACTGCTCTAGATGTGGCACGTCTCTCTGTATGCAGATGCACTGTAGAGTCACACGTTATCCTTCTGAGATATACATAGTGCATGGGGATATAACAGGTACAATAAACACACCATACAACAAATTGGAATAGGCCATGAAATAAGTAGCACTTATCTTAATGCTTTCCCAAGTTACCTGTTCTCCTTCCATTAAACAACCCTTGACAGGTATTGGCTCTCTTAAGCCATCTTGATATCTAAAATTAAGCAAAGCATCCTCAAGCACATCTAGGAACATATCTGGAAATAACTACAGTGATATTTCCTGAGGAAAAGAAAAATACAATGTTATATTTTGAATGTGCAGTGTGAGTGGTGAAGAACAAAAGCCCAAATGCCAGTACAGCATAGATAATGAGTTTGCCAGTTAAGATTTTGAAGAACTGTCAGTGATATCAAATACTGTGATGCTCAATCTCATCCAGTGGCAGTGCCATGGTGTATGAAATGAAACAAACATAGTGTAGGATTCCCATTCATACTCAGCTTGTTTTCAGCAAACAGCACAACTGCATTCTCTCTGCCTTACTTTAAAAGCTGAAGTAGAAAAATGCCCACGTATCAGACATTACAAATTAGCATTTTGCCCAATATCTTTCTGGCAGATCAAAAATGTAGAAGTAGAAAAGTGCAGATACTATAAATGATCTATGCCTGCTACAAGGAAGAACATCCTAATTAAACAAAGTTTTTAATTCCATGAAAACTTGAATGTCATGCATGCTTTTGTTAAGCTTCAAACCAGAAGTGTTTGGATATCATGGGAGTGCAGTTCATGAGTCAGAAAAAGTAGTCATCATTATGAACACTTCAGCTCCACCAGACATCTCTGCATACCCTTAGGGCTAACAAGAAGCAACCTACAAATATCTATCACTCTGACTTGCTCCTAGAAGCCACTGCAATGGTATGTAAACACATAAAAGATAAAAAGAATATATAAAATAGAAAATCACAGGGAGTGGAAGCAGGTTGTGAATAGGGACAGTAGATTTGCATGGGTCAAAGAATATTCAGAAGTACCACAATGAATATGTATGCTTTTTTAAAATTTCCAGATGCATTAAAACACATGATGATTCAGGAACTGTGTGAAGTTCAAGCTAGTGGGGGTTTGGGAGAATATCCCTAGGGACAGGTCATTCCCTGGTTAGGCTCGGTGAACAGACCATTTGTGGCACGGACCATTTCTGCCAATAAGGACCTGGCAAAGGTGAAGCCTTCTCCAATTGTTTTTGATATGTTTTATGCATCTTTGGAAAAGAAAGTATCAGACCTCAACACTATACAACTCCTGAAATTAGTAAAGTGTCTTTTGATTATGTAAGGTCAGATAACTTTGCACAGGGAGATTGTGAAAGGAAAAAAACCCAACCCACACCTGATATCACAGCAGGCTTGTGTAGCATATTTTAGCATAAGAATCTAGGAGCCATCTGGAGGAAAATAAGGGTTTAGAATCTTGAATATAAATTTGAAATGTGATGCATAAGTAGTCAGATGGGTAAGGGGTGAGTGAAAAAGAAGTCTATAAATAGTATGACACTGCGTGACCATCCCTATCTACATAGGATAGCATGATGATAATTATTTTTAAAATTATTGATGCTGCTGATCAGGGAAAAAAAAGTTTAAAACTTCCTTTTTTTTTGATGTTTGCATTCTACAGAGGCAAACCAAGTGCACTTTAGGATGTCTACTCTTAAAATATATAAAGTTGATAATGAACAAAGACTTTTTAGAATATTCTTGCAGAATAAGTAAAGAAATATAATAATCAAGACAGCAAAGTAAGAAAATGAAGCTGTACATAAATGAGAAAAGTCAACAATTTTATGGGAATATCAGTGTGCATATTCCTACTGCCAGAACCCTTTAAGCCACTTACTGTTTAGGTTACACAGATCCACAGGTTTAGATCCTGGGAACTAGTCAGGCCTTTCTTATATTTGTTTAGCTTTATATTAGTGTCACACTGATTTGCAGTTTACTTTTGTTGAAAATGTGTTACGCAGGAGTAGTGCTTCATACACCATGGCCCTTGCCCTTGGATCTTCAGATCAGACATCTCTCACAGTACAGAAGTAATAAATTTCTATCACAATTTTACACTGAAAAAGCCAAACACATATTATAATGTATTTTGTTGCCTGTTCGGAGATTGACAGTGATTAGGGTCTATTCTACAAAGCTTTCTCCAGACTACCCAATGGCTCCTGTCTGGCTATCACTTCTGACTTTTTGGTCCTCTTCATATGGAGTCTAATTTTGTATTACTGCAATTATTGGAATCTGGTCTCTGAAAAGCCAGCTTTCAGAGCTGTGAGGAGAGTTAATGGGACCGAGCTGCTTGTCTGCCATCAGAATGATGCTTTCTGCTATGTTTCTGACTTAATTTTCCTCAAAACAGATGAAATATTACACCATTTGTACTTCTTAAAAGTAATTGTGTCACTGGTCTTGCATTGTTCTTCTTCTGCAACCTATTATATGTTGCTGTGTTCAAAAGTAATATATCCACTAGTGCATACAGCTAAAATTTTGTGTGTGCATGGGTTTAAAGCAAACACAGAAACATATAAAATACAAATTAAATTGATGCCCACTGTACTTGTAATACAGCCAAATTCTTAATATTTTATAGTGCATATTAAATAAATAATAACTAAATTGATCTATGCTACAATATGTGTATACATACACATTTTGTGATGCCTGTAAATAACATTTTAAAGCCTGTTCACACATCAAAAGACAGGTTGTTTATTTCTCTGTTAAAACAATCCAAGGATTTAACTCTTCCTATTATGTAAACAGTGGTGACAGATGCTTTCAAGGAAGCTTAACTTCAATAAAAATAATAGTTTCCTATTTTAAAATCAATACTAATATACCATAAATCCCCCAATGAACTTTGGCTTCCTTACATGCTCTCACATTTTGTGTATTAGGGGCACAGCACTACTCTAGATATCAGAATATAATAATATGGCAATATATATAGATATAGATATATATTTAAATGTTAAAACATTTTTAGGTCAACTTGAGTAATGAATATATTTCAAATATATGCTTATTTCTATAAATATAGGTAATTCATTTTCTTTACAACATGGGTACCTTTGTATGTGGCTAGCAAACTAGCAAAACAATTCTGGTATCTTTAGTTCAAAATGTACTTGTGACATAGATGAAGCTTTAACTTTTTTGTTTTTTGTACTAAAATTGTACTTGCAGTACAGTTTGAATATAATTAATGAGATTACTTTAGGGTAGACATTTTGAACAACTCATACAGAAGTGAATTTGTTTTGATGACAAGAAAGCTAGGTATAGTCTATTCATTTCTCAAGCAGACCTTTATGAATCACTTTAAAAGGACACTACAGCTGAAGACTGAAGAGCAATATTTATCAACATTAAATAAAACATTCGGTGAAATATGTATAAAAATTTCTTCATATGAACATAACACAAAATTAAATAGTTCAGATACACAGACACCATTTAATATATTTCCACTGTTGTCAAAATCATCTGTAAACACCATCTCACACTGAATACAAAAGCAGCTTTAACATCAGCTCTGTGTTCACAACACTGATGCCCCTTTGTAAAATAAGATACTTGTTTTATTTTCAGCAAAATAAGAGTCTAAGCAACCAAAAAAAAAGTTTTGGTCAGTTCAAAGGAGAATACAAAATAATCTTTCAACATGTAACTAAATCAGATTTAGAGCAACAGTTTAAAGTACAATCCTTTCCCCAGGGGACCTCTGACTTTTATAAATCATGTTTGGTGCAGACCACATCACAAATACCAGGAAACACTGGTCATGTCTAAACTATAAATATTAAAGCCCTTTTAAAATTGTCTTTATCAAAAATTGCCAGGTTACAAATTGGCAATATCACATTTTTTACACCACCGAATAACCCAGCGTCAAACGGATTTAGGTGCACTTTTCCTGATGATTTTTAAAACAGGTTGTGGAAAACAAACACTTTGTAGTGAGCATCCTTCACATGCAAAAATAAAGCATTTCTTTGAAACAAATCATTTGCATCTGAAGATCGCCTGGGCAGACAGTGCAAGCAGCGGGAATCCACCAACTTTTGTCAGAAAATTACAACTTGAATTTCATCGGAAGCCATACAGATACTGCACGCAGGATCTGAGCTGGCTCTGAGAAGGGTGGTGCATCCCCACGGTGCAGCTCAGGACAAGGTGTTGCAGGAGCCACATGCGCCTTGACAGCAGCACAGCCTCCCCAGCAGGACACGAGGCTGCTGCTGGTTGTGTCTGCCTGACTCCTGAGCAGCTCCCTTTGAGCATTGGTACTGTGCAGCCCAGATCTGAGTTCTCATCGTCCTATGCCCTGCAAAGACAGTTTCATGCTCTTCCCTGAATGTAGCCTTCAATTCCTTTCCCCTTTGCATCTTTTAAAGAGGCATGATCTTTTGAGGAGAGACACTGTGCTCAAGATTAATGTTTTACTGGGAAAGTACCCCTTTGTAAAACTGTAAACTCATTGGCTATGTTTTGGTTTTCTCAGTTTGAAATGTGGATACCGTGTTTTGGTTCCAGAGATAAACTTAAATTTCAGGTGACAAATAATGAACTATATACTTATAAAATTATTTTCTGACTTTTTAAAAATTTCAACATGTAATTATGATGGGGGGGCCCTGTAAAACCTAGAACAATAGGTCACCTCTGTCCTGGTATGTGTGTATTTCAGAGGTGTGAATATATGCTATGCATACACACACACATCAGCTGCAGACATAGATACTCAGAAATCAGGAAACAGGGTACAATTAACAATATACCAGAAGAGAAGTAGACAGGAAGCTCTACTGGGACAACAATTTTTCAAACTATACAATGTCTCAAATAATTTCATAATCCTGTTTTGCTAGCTTGCTACATCTGTATGTAACTTGAATTGAAAGTTGTTGGATTCCTTGGAAAAAGAAGAGTTGGGCTAGCTAGATGTGCTTACCTGAGATCCCAGAGTTGATTATAATCAAAGAGCTGGGCAGATCAGTAATGGGTTTATAATTGCTATACAGCTTCTCTCAAATTTGTAGGTAAACTTTATTAAATCTTTCACTCCTTAGTAAAAATGTTGAAGTTTTTTAGTTTTTGCTGAATGTGTATTGAATTTTATGTTAAACCGGATTTATTGAAAGGATAAATAAGCCTGGCAGCTGCTTTCACGTCTTGATGTTTAAATCATAGTATCAGAACCCTGGAACCAGCTTCCCACCCCAACCCATCCTGTCCCATCCCTTACTATCCTGACCGTCCTGACCTGCCCCATGCCATCCTGTTCTGTCCTATCCCATACCATCCCATCCTGTCCCATCCCATCACATCCCTGCTTCATTATTTTTTTGTTTAAAAAATACTATTCTACGAAGCCTCCCTAGGGATCCGCTTGTGAAAAATTACAGACTGCCTTTGCTGATACTGCTGTTTGCGTCGTTTTTGTTTGTCACACTGGCACAGCAGCAGCATCTTGAAAGTGTTTCTGAATGTTTTGTTACACAGTGCATAGCACATGGGGTTCACTGTGCTATTGATGTAGCAAAGCCAATAACCCAGGTGCCAGAAAGTTTTGGGGATACAGCTGCAAAAGGTGTTCACCAGAACCATGATGTTATATGGGGTCCAGGTAATGATGAAGGCAAACAAAATGGCACTGAGTGTCTGTGCTGCTTTCTTTTCTTTGATAAGTGACATTCGTTTTCGTTTTGTGATCTGACTTCTGGTCTTCAAGGCAAACTTTTTTGCCAGGGTTGCTTCCTTAAAGGACAAGGGCAGGGCTGTCGATGTCTTGGTCACTGACGAGATGCCATCAGAAGCTGTAGTTGTCTCTTCTGACTCCGGTTCAATTGGAAGCTTATTAAAGCTCTTTTGGAAATTTCCGCCATCCTGAACACTTTTGGGAGGGTGCAATTTTTTAGCTTTCTTTTCCTTCAATTCCGTGTCGGATTTCTGCAGTTCATCCCCTGACTCGTGCAAATCTTCCGAGGAGGGTAGTTTTGTGGAATTGAGGATAGCACTGTGACCAGGAAGCTTCAGCACGATTGAGTAGATAGCTCTGGTCTCTGCAGCAATGTCTTCTTCGTCAGAGGAGGCTGAATTTTCAAGGGAGGCAGCAGCATCATTGTTGTTCCAGCTGTCACTGCTGCTATGCTCTTGGTCCCCCTGATCTGTGCTGGGTTCCCAGCTCTTCATCGTGAGCCAGAAGTGGCAGCGTCTGTATTTCCTTCGGGAGGAGCGTTTCATGTTCTGCCGTTGCAGCTCGTAGCTGCTGCAGCTCCGGGAGCTGCCTGTCTGGTGTACAAAGCGTGCTGCCTCTGCTTCGCTGCCCGAAGCCTGCAGCCCTGCTAACTCTTTGGTGCGTTTCTCCGTCTCCTTGTAGATCCTCCAGTACAAAATACTCATAATGGTGACCGGCAGATAAAAGGCAGCTATGGCAGTGCCAAAAGTGATGATAGGTTCACTTAGAAACTGGATGAAACATTCATCAGGAGGCACAGTCCTCTCCCCGACAAAGTACTGCCAGAACAAGATGGCAGGGGCCCAAAGAACAAAAGAGACGATCCATGCTAAACCGATCATTACCCCAGCCCTTTTGGTTGTTCGTTTGGCTCTGTATGTTAGTGGCCTAGTGATGGAAAAATACCTGTCAAAACTTATCACAAGGAGATTCATGACAGAGGCATTACTGGCGACATAGTCAATGGAAAGCCAAAGATCACAGGCCAAACTTCCCAAAGCCCAGTGGTCCATGATGATGTATGTGGTATAAAGATTCATGGAAAGAACACCGATGATCAAATCTGCACAAGCAAGGCTCAACAAGAAGTAGTTGTTGACTGTTTTCAGTTGTTTGTTAACCTTAAAAGCAACAATCACTAAGATGTTTCCTATGATGGTCACCAGTGCAAGGATCCCAGTGAGGAAAGCAATCAAAACTACTTGCCAGACAGTGTGTCCACCCAGAGGGTCTTTGCTTGTGGCATTTAGGGTCATGTTTGTTGATTCCACAGTGGAGAAAGGAAAACTCTCTGTGGTCTGAGGGAAATCATAGCTGCCAATGAGTGATGCTGCTTCATCAAGGAGTCCCGGTCCATGTGAATCTCTCTTCCAGAAGGTGCTCACATTTGGAAAAAGGGGTGAGGGGGAACTGTTATTTTGCATGATCATTGTGGCTCTCTGACATAGTCTGTAGCAGAGAAAAAACAAACAAAAAAACAAGTGAACAGGTGAAGATGTTAAATAATCATCCTCATACTTGTACAGTACCATCACTTTAGCACTTTGAAAGATGCCTTTAAAAAGCCAAGCTGCCTGTGACACATTCCAAGTCAAACCTGTGTGTGACACTACTCATCTTTCAGACTGTGATTAATCTGAGCTCTTTATAGTGATCACATTGTGTTTCCTTATAAACATTGAATAACAGAAGAACCAAAATCCCAAGAGAATTTGAATTCACAGTACTGTTAAAATGCCCCCGAACTCCAACTCTGAATTAAAATACTTCCTGTTGGATCAGTCCTGAACTCAACATCTCAAAAATCCACTATCCTGGAGCCTTCACAAATTAAATTCCAATCATATGAAGCCACAAATCTTCCAAGTTCCAGTCAACACTGGTCCCAAGTGCTATCCTGGCTCTAGTAAAACAGAGCCACAGCCCCTTGATGCCTCCAGTTATAGCTGATGACAAACAAAAATATTGTTCTGCCTTTCCTTAAACTATGGAGATACAAGCCAGCATCATTCACTGTATCAAACTAATCTAACCTGTGAGGCTGCAAAACTCGTCCCATTTTCATCTAACTTTCTGATAAAACTAGTAAACTATCATAACTATCTGATAAAAGCAGTAAAAGTTCTCATTAGCATTTTTTGCACATGCCACTATTAATTTTTTTCATGAACATTTTTATACTTGGACTAAGGATTTTGCACATCTAATGACTTCAAAATTTCTTTAGGGCCAACACATGGTAAAAGTTCCTTTGAAACTATGGTCTCTAGAGTCAGGGAAAAAACCTTTGGCAGATGTATGTCAAAGCAATCATTAAACACGTTAGGAAAATAGGGGGGAAAAAAGCATGAAAGGGATTTATAATTAAGCTTTAATCCTCTTCCCTAAGTACTAACATAAAATGAAAACATGCTCAGAATAGGAACTTGCATTTCTCTTATCTCTTTAGCTTCTCTAGTCAGCTGACTGCATCCATAGTAATAAATGAATTACATCCTCGAGAAGAAAAACTTCTGATGAAAAAGTCCATCATTGGTTGTAAACTTTGAGCAAAATATGCTGTCAGTTTGTTTGCTAAATGTCAGTCCTTCCAGAGTCAATATATAGTGGCACGAGATAATAATGAGTATCACAATACACTACTCTTACACAAAAATATTTACCCAAAAGAGGAGGGTTTGATTCTTTTTTTTCCTAATTAATTTCTAAATTCTGCTTTCCCTTGAACTGTACTTGGTTTTGTTACAAAGCCATAAGACACTGTGTGATTTTAAATGGTGTAGTTCCTTTAATGTATGCAGTAAATAGATCAGCAATTCCTTTCCTTCACTCATGCACTAACACAAACCTCTCCCCTATTTCAATATCTAATGTAAATGAGGTATTAATGTTTATTTTTAGTAATAGGAACACAAGGTTACAATGAAGATGTCACATTATAATCTAATTCAGTACACATTTAATGCATTCAACATTATGTAACTCAGAATATGAACACAATATAAATGAATAAATATTGCTTTGGTAAATCACACAGTTAAAAATTTAAGTCTTTTCCTGATAGAATGATTGAAAACTCAGAACAGCTCAACTTCTAAAAAGGAAAAATGGTAAGACAGGACTGCTGGAAACCATCCTTCTTGCAATGTTTTATTTAGGAAGCAGGCATTTTTTCCAGAGCTGTCAGACAGGATGAGGTCAAAACCAGAACAGTATGAGAGAGATCTCAAATAATGATATTTGCTAAATATATGCCAGAAATTATTAATGTTATAGGGTGCAGATCTTCCTTCACTCACACTAGGGACAGAGAGCAGAGGATGAAAGCCAGGAAGCATCCGCTCTGCAGCCATAAATTTCTAAAACCTCTGTAGGGCAACCACCAATCCAGTCAAGTACTGGTTGAGAAGTCTGACAGGTACATTTAGATGGCAATGCTATTATTATGCTGCTTTTTCATTAAAAAAACCAAGCTGGTATCTTTTAACTCACAAGAAAAGATCAGGAAGAATATATTGATAAAGGAGACCAAACTACCACTAAAATGGATAGAATAAAAAACCAATATCACTTGGAAGTGATGGTAAAAAATAACAGTATTACTAAGAAATAAAATTAGTTAGCAGTTAGGTAGTAGTTTCCATTTTGATTGTACAACACAACCAGGAGCTAATCTGAGTGTTAGCCTTAGAAGTCCAAAACAAATACCACATAAGAAATACAAGTACTCTTGCAAATTTAGTATGTAAATGCCACACTATCACTAAGTCAATAAACCAACTGTGAATTCTATTTAACTGTAGATTTTGAAATGAAGTTCCAGTGGAAATGTAGAGATAAATCCTTTCAGAAATGCCATGATTCAAAAGACTCATGATGAGGAGTCCTGGGATCATCATAATTCAGCTGCAGTCTCTCAGACACTGAAGAAGTGTTGGAACCAAACCTTTCTTTCTCAGGTCACTTCTTTCATGTGTGGACTTCAAAGTAGCTTCTCTAAGTTATTGTTTCAATGAAAACCTGAACAGTCCTTAGCAGTCCAGTAACTGAGGTAAAGGAGAAACTGAGAACAACCCACCATCTGTCTCATGCTGTCCAGTGCAATCCTGCATCTGAAATTTGGCTTTTAAACTCTGCAGGGATTAAAGGGAACACTAAACTCACATTGACTGAGCTACTTGATAAAATGGAAGTGCTAGTGGGATGATTAGTATAGTCTTTTGTTATTCTGCCTCTTCTACAAGCTCCTGTAATTGAGCAATTTAATTCAATAAAAAAAAATTAACCATATATTCATCTGCACAGAAAAAAGAAAATACCACTACCACCACCACCACCACCACTATAACATACCAGAGTAGTGCAACTGGATTTTCCTGCCTTTAGGAAGGCAAGGCAAGCTGCATTATGCATCATTCTCCAAAACTGCCATGCAGTTTCTGCTTTCTGTATAAATGCTAGAGGGAAAGAGTGTCCTGGGTTTGACAAGATGACAGCGGGATTCGCAGCGCAGCTCCCAGCACCTGCCCAGCAAGCCAAGCTCAGACAGAATGATGTATGACCAAGTGGGAAAGCAGCCACACATTCTTTGGTAAAACAAACAGTGCAGCACTGCCTGACTGAGGCAAACAAACCAAACTGTGAAATCATTATAAGTTTACATACCATGATAAGAATTTACAAATCATTGGTATGATGTACCACATTACAATTTGAAGGCATGGAGTAGCAAAGGAAATTTCTTAGCCTAAGAATATATAATTATTTACCTAGGATCATAGTAAAGGTATTCCCTGTGGATCTGAGTATTTTTGTTCTTGTTTCTGCTTTTCAATAGGATCCTATGAAAGGTAGAGGCCAGAGAACACCAGGTGGAATGTACATTCCCCAGGATTATTCAGGAAAGGTGTAGGCTCAGTACAGGCAATGGATATATAGACTTTCATACACATCCATCCAGCACACCTCTGCTCTCTGCCCAGCTGAGGGAGTGAGATATCTGATATCCTACTAAGATTGACTGGAAGGGTAGGAGAAAGTATCTACAAAAAGGGTCAATGATTTCAATAAATGGGTATAACCCAGATTTAAAAACCTGAAATTTTGACTAGTCTAATTTATTGCATATTCGTGTAAATAGAAAGTAAAAAAGGACAGTAGTAACAGTTATTTAACAGTAACACATTTTCAGTGCATTTAATTTCTCTTTGCTTATTTCATATTTAACTGCTTTTGTGAATACTCCACATTTTGCCAAAATTTTTCTTTTCCTTAAACTCTCCCATTCAAGAAGTCTATTTTTCTTGCTGTCTTTAAAGGGGTCTAAAAAGCATTTTCTGGGAAGCGAGATGGCAATCTATGGGCTTGGCTATCTGTGAGCTCAAAGGCAGCAAGCCTTTATGGCTGAAGAATTTCACATTGCATCTGTTTGCACAGACAAGAAAACTGCTTACCTTATTTTTCCATTTTCTTCTACTCTACTCTTATATACACATTAGCCTAAACAGCAGAGAGCTCCATGCAGTGATTTATAAAAATCTTTTCTAACACAGAGAAAGGAAGCCTTCAGAATGCTTAATACAGTTACCTAAACAGCACATGTCCTTTGTTCCAAAACTATTATTTGGCAAATAAAAATATATATCTGAATTTTAAGGTGTTCCTAAGATTATCAGCAAGATTCTGTATAGACATTTTTCAAAACACACAGAGGTATTTTATTGGTTGTTTTTTTCCTTCAAAATTTTTCCAATATACAATAAAGAATTTTAAAAACCTTTAATGGAAGATGAAAGCATTCACAGTTTTACATTTATAGTAGCTCATATCAATTGGAGTTAGTGTAGCACAAAGTGCAGGATTCCATATGAATGTTTATGTGGCAACAGGAAGCACAGTGTAATTATCAATGAACATGACTTCAGATTTACCATGACTAAATTACACTTATATTAAATATATTACACTAAATATAGTTTTGCTTCTTTGCAGAATGAGAATACAGAACCATAGAAATCAAGTACACCAGGAAAAATCCTGGCCACTGTCTTGCACATTCACAGTAGATAAAAACAAATGACCAATTGTCATATATTTTTATTTATATCTACATGCAAAAAAAAAATATATATGTAGATATCTATATCTACATATCTAGATACAAATGTGTATCACAAATAGTGTGACGAGTATATGTATATAGAGCTGCAGATAAAAGAATATGTATATATATGTCTGTGAATGTGTATTCACAGACACACATATACCTGCAGCTACACATACACAATTTTGTCACACTATTCCAAATGTTGTTGTAAGGGAAGACTGTATCTTTCACTAATTAGATATCAACTTGATACAGATAATGTTCAGTCAAACATAGCCCAGCAACATTTCAGCCCAAACTCTTCCATTTTTGCATTCATAAATATGTTTTGTTTTCTAAATTCACCTAAATTAAATGCCAGTGCTTTAACATAATTTTTGTGATTAATTAATTATATTTGCTCAATATTTGCTTACTCTATTTCTGCTGCTAGTGTGAGGTCTAGCACAAGCAAATTAGGAATTTCCCTAATCATATGGATCCTTTTCATTACTTTGAAGAGTGTATAGAGAACCTAATGCTTAGCACTGAGCTACCTGATCCATCTCCCTTGCAGCCCTGCAGTCAGAGGAAAGGAGCGTCCTGAGCATCCCTCCTGGGGGACAGAGGCAAGGGGATACTACCTCAGGTGCTCCTGCTGGGACACCTAAGGATGCCAGACTGGGAGTACCTCAGTCTGTGTACCTGGCACAGCCAGCAAATAGACTCTAAAGCTGGGCCATGGAAAGAGCCTCTTCTGTGCCCTAATTTGCCAGTTAGCTTTTGTCAAACATCTATTATCTCCTTCACTAGAACTGAGAGACTTATGTTCATATTGCCCAGCTGTACCTGCCACATCCTCTGGAACTGTGATTGCTTAAACTCTGTTTGCTTTTACAGAATTTGCTCTTCCAAACACCTTACTTCTTGCAGTGTGAACCCTTCACTGAGGGTTTTTATATTATGATAGAAATGTAACTTTGAATAATGTGTTTTAATGGCCAGTGACTTCAGTGGAAACATTGGAAACATTTCCATCTATTTAGAGGGCCTCAAAAAAAAACCTAAATAAATACTGTGTTGTCATTAGGACCAAAGAAGAAAAATCTCAGATGTTGCATTTGTGCAAAAATCCAGATAAGCATTTCTCAAACAAACAACTTAAGACTTCCATCAGATTGAGTTTATGATACAACCTGTATAATTCCCTTGCATATTTTTTTTACAAATATGCCATCTATAACAAATATACATCCCAGTCTGCATAGTTAAAGGACAGTGAATTTCAGAGATTTACTAAATAAGTGTTTCTGTACTACTCATTATTTATTTACTCTGTGACCCAATACTCATTCACACTATGATTTTCAGTTTCAAAACAATCCTATCTTGAAATCTGCTCAAATGATTCCTACAAGTTTCAGAAATGAGCTACTGTTCTCACTTGTGACAGGCCTTAGGGTAATGCTGGTTTCTCACATGTAGCAGCAGCAGACTTGCCAAAGGAAGTGTACCTGTCTTTCTTGCACAAGTTCCCTTAGTGGTTATTATCTAAACAAATCATACAGAAAAAAGTGAAATCTTCAAAAGCCAGATCTTGGACATGTCTAGTGTTTTCAAATGATTGAAAAACCAGAGAAATCAAGTCTTGCCTAATTAAGAGATTACAGTAAATACTGACTATCAGTTAAGTTAAATATATGAGGTACAATTCTATAAAGAGGAAATTATTTAAATTCCAGGCAGTTTCAGTGAGCTTTATTAGAATTACACCCCATCTGTCTAATTGATATTGGAGGAAACAGATTTGCAGCATAAAGTTAGTAAGAATCACAAATACTGAGAATTTTAGTCACTTTGAGCAAACCACAGCAAACTGATTTTGCAGGTATCTGGGGACAGGAATGTTTGGAAAAAGAGTTTATTACTACATTGAATATAAATATGGCATTAGATTTAAATGAAAGAAGAATACATGCCATTCAATGATCTCCTCTATTTGTGAGTAGTGCATATATTTTCCTTTAAATAAAACGTGTCTATCTTAGAGACTTTGTTTCAGTATTTTATTATTTTTGTGCACTTTTTAACCCAGGATTTTAAAATATTTTGTTAATTAGTATAATGCTGGAGTAGAGTTGTGATCTAGATTTTCAGTTCTCTCTTTATAAAACATTGTCCACTGACTCCACAGATAATCCTCCCAATGAGATATTTAAAGTCACATTAAAATGTTCACTATGTGAAATAAAGTAATGGGAACTCTTAGGCTTAATTATTCTCTTAGACATTCTCTTAGACATTGTTAAATGATAGAATATCTTGAATCAACATGGAAAAATAGTGTCTAAAGAGAAAAAAAATAATCAAGCCTTGTAAGTGATTTCTTCTCTTTTACTGAAATGGCATAGTCCTCTACAAAAATAATCATGTTTTAGCATATTGATATTTGGAAGAGCTTGTTATCAATTCTACATAAAGCTAACAAAAAAAATAGTGACTATATTTCTAAACCTGCCCTTCTTTTAGTAATACTTGCATGCATTCAAACTCCATATTTAATGTGAATATTAGCCATTAAGAACAGGGAACAACAGGGAACATTTGCAGGGAACAACTCATAGGCAGATCTCTTTACCATCTTAAGTGGAACTGCTTTAAAATTAAGTAATCAATAGATAATCCCTTAAAAAAAAAAAAAATTTTGCTTTTTCTGTTTCCTCACTACACAAAACACTTCCAGAGAAAACTGGAACACCATACAGATACTTTTCAAGTATCACAGAATTCAGAGAGCCTGGAAACTGACCTCTAGAGAAGCTCACCTGACACCTGACATTTGCCTGCACAAAGAAAATGAAATGACAAAATATCTGTCAAGCCTTGAAATCAGAAAATTGAAAATACTTTTTCCTGGAAATCTTTTTCATGGTAGGAAAATAAATAGCCCATATAACAAAAACAACAACAACAACAACGAAACTGTATAAAAGCTCCCTCAAATCACAGATTTTCTAATTTTCAAAACGGTATGGTTTTTACCCTCAGAAACCATTTCCTGTCAGAACTGAAATTTGGATATTTTGTAACAAAAAGTGCTTAATGAAGATGAGCTCCATTCCATTCTTCACTGAGGGAAAATTATAAAAAATATTTGTGTTTCCATCAAGGTCTGGCACAGAGATATCCAAGTCTCTGGACACAATGTCATATTTACCTGGTGTCAGGTCCTGTTATACAAAAGATCTCTAATATGCATCATTTAAATGTGTTAAGCAATGGGAATTTGAACTTCCCTGGAGTGTCAGAGAATCTGAAAGTTTCTAAATTGAACAACTGGTTACCACTAGGTTTTCTACTGTAACTATGGCACTGCATGCTATAGATATTAAAAGAGCAGGTATTAAAAGAGCAATCTACTTTGGCTTTTGTTGATGATGGATAGTGTGGCAATTTAACATAGATGTAATAAAGTGACTTGAAAAATGCTAGGAAATGCTCTGTTATGGGAAATTTATTGTTATTGGCTTTGGTGATTGAAATATTACTGCTATCTACTGTGGTAAACCCAATAATCCCACATAGGACAGATAGTTTACTTAAAAAGTGAAAGAAAAAAAACCCCACAACCCTGCTGAGAGGTTTCAGCTAGAGGAGAAAGATCACTAAGCAATAGCTACTGGCTAATGAAATCTACATAGCTTTTTGGACACAACCTATTTATATGGAAAAGAAAATTTTATGAGAAACTTTGTGACAGAATGTCAAGATTTTAATATAAAATACTGCTTATTATTTTGCTAAATAATGCCTTAAAGCATGCAATCATAATAACATGTTAAAGCATTTTTTTCCTGGTGCTACGGTGTCACAGTTGGTCAGAAAATAATATTTTCGGTGTATTTATTTATTTAACTGTTTTAGAGAATGGAAATTCCTATAATCTGAGATTTGGGGATATCTTTTCACACTGATAAGCTTATGAATTGTGTTAGTAGTTTATTGGAATGGATTTATTGCTGGGGAGGTAAAGAGCTCTATATTCATCCTTTTTGTGTATTATATTTCTTTAATACAATTGCAAACAAAATCCTATATTATATGGTTGAAGTAGAAATATTTTATCTCAGTGGAACACCTTGGGAAATAATAATGAAACAAGGGAAAATACTTTTTGTTTCAACATATCACTCAAAATATTTTAATAAATGCTTTGTTTCTTTATTCACCAGTATGTTTAAAGTCAATGTTTCCATCTATTTAAAAGTTTAACACTCACTAGGTGGCACAATAGTTATTCGGAAGCAAAAGTCTGGATTTAGCAAAAAAATCTTAACCAGTCTCTCATAAAGCCTTTGTCTTATACATAGAAATTACAAACCAAATTATATCTGTTCCCTGATAGGGACAGCAGATAAAATAAATGCATATCATCCAAGTACTGGACTGAATCAAACTAGCAGCCAAATTGCAAAAAACTGTGTTCTCTGGTGTAGTTTAACTTAATTTTTTTTCCCCTTGGTATAGACACATCTGCAAGTCCTAGTGGAATTCTGTAAATTAATCAGAATGGCCCATTCCAAACTTCAACGCCCTTTATGCATGCTGCCAAGAATGTGTAAAGTCTCTGGGAAATTGATGGTGGCAGGCACTGAGGATTTTAATGCACGCAAGCAACTGGTCTTTAGTGAGATACAGACAAGTAATCAAATAATGCTCCAATGCTAATGCTCCTTTTTTAGGCTTTGTATGCAGGGCTTGTAGGTTTCTTTTGAGTTACAAGAGCAAAGACTTGCCCAAGTGGGCATGCCACTAAATGGAGACATCTCCACCAAAACCAGACTTGACAAAGAGGGAGGAGGCACCAAGGAAAAAAAAAATGTATTTATTCTACATAACATTTTTATTTATTCTACATAAATGCCTGTTGGTAGCCCTCATGAGCGGTTCCTCTTCCTACTAAGATTTAACTAGGTTTGCTTGACTATCTCCTTTTCTGCCCACTTGAAATACATCTCTGTAGTTTGAAGGTTTTGAAGTATAGTTTTAAAAAAATCAGTGCTAGTATAGAGAATACACATTCACAAGACAGTGATTTTATTCTGTGTGAAAAATGGATCTGCTCCAGAAATTCACTGCAGTTATAGATCGGAGTATTGATTTCTTTAAGACCCTCTTGTCTGATGGTTGAAGGAGGTTTGTAGTAAAGGAGGCACAAGGCTGAGGAGGGAAAATGAAGGACTCAAGGTTAAGAAAGTAAAATGTGTAAGTCAAGAGTATTCCTAATTCTGTCAAAGGATGTCCATACACTACAGGAGTGATGTATGCAGATCTTTAAAATAATATCACCTTACTTTGAAAGGGTAGTGCAAAGCTGAATTTAGTAAATTACAGGCATTCCTCAACTTTCATATATGCAACTTTGTAAAATGAAGGGTTTTGTCTACACCATTCTAAATTTTTTAAATCATTCCATCAGCAAAAAAGACAATTTTTAAATTCAGCAACTATATTTTGATCTATTACACTAAAAGTTTTCTATTCACTATCTAGCTAACACACTGCACACTGCAGACCCTCCTTATTTCTGTTTCTGAGGATTCAGGCATTCTGTACATAGTAAACAGAAAGAAATGGAGATATAATTACATTAGCTGCAAAGGTTGCTATCTAAGTAACAGGATTTTGCTTCTAAAATAAAAAGGTATAGTGGACTCATGACTGTTTGCATTTTCCCTTTCAAGCCTATAAAGTCTGCATTTTGTAAATCCATTACAGTCTAGGATAATCAACAAAAGATTTAAAATCAAGAATACTATATAGTTTAGAAGGAAAATATTTCTCCTAGCTTTGATAGAGTTGCTCAAATGGCAAATACAATGCATTATTTTCAGAAAGGAAGTATAAAGATAGAAGAAAGAGAATTCTATACCTGGAAAAAGAATCTGCTCTAAAAGGTCAGAAGTATTTTTATGCTTGAACTAATGTAGGGACACATGCTGTACATCTTTTCACAAAGTCCCATTGCCTCAAAAAAGAAGCAAAATGCTGCATTATTTCCTTCCATTCATCTGTATTTTCCAGCTGCCCCACTTTTTTGCTTTGATTTGCCAGTGAGCTGTACTTCTAGGTTGCTTTGGGTCTATCTGACAAATATTTTTTAGAATCAGAAAAGAATTCTCTATTTGGTTGCAGTCAGGAGAGTATTTTGTTTGTTGTTTTAACCTTTCTTGGCAGTCCTACAGGGACACATGTGGGTAAAAGCTCCTAGGACTGAGTAGTCTTAAGTCTCTACAGCAATCCATGGATAGACTCCAGAGAAGACAAAATGGTTTGGGATTTCTTCTGGTGGACATCAGAGAAGAGGACAAATTTAAACCTCACTTGCTGCTATTAGTACCTTCTCACCCCATTTCTTGCAGGATTAAAGGTTTACTGTACACAGAAAGGCCAGTGCAGGCTTTGTCTTTTGTTCTCCTCCATGACCTGAGTGCTCTAGAGGTGTTACTGTAGCTCAGTATTCCCAATTTGCAGGACTTGGGACACGGATCCTTGTATTCAGCAAAAAGCGTGTACTGCAGTGTCACTATGTTCTTAAAAATCTGTCCTGTGGGCCAGGGCATGTCCTTTGGAGAGAATGAGATATGGCTAGGGTTTGTATCCAGGGCAGGGGTAACAAAGGAAGTGGAATGTCAGCTAAACTGCACATGCTTGTGAATGCTTGTGTGCTAAAAGGTCCTGCATGAAATTTCACTGCACAAACAAACCAATCTAGATAAATATAAAAGGGACACAAATTATAAAATACAATACAAAGATGGATGATGGTGCAATGTTGCAACTCCTTATGAGAACCTCAAGTCAGCAGGTAAAGCAGGAAAAGTATGCAGGCAATCTTTCCTTTCAGGATAATGATTCTTGTAACTGGAAGCAGCAACAGAATCACTTGAAGGAAAAAGGCATTTCTATTAGTTGGAATTAGTTGGCAATTCTTGGTCATCAGTTCTCCCTCTTCCTATGGTGCTTTCATGGCTAAAAGAAAGGCTATTACAACCGCCTGTTGTCAGGAGAGGAGTCCAAGTATCATGGACTGAACAGGTTCAGAAAGGGCTGGGGTTTGTAAACCTCTTTTACAGAAGAAAGCATCTTCAGCAATGAATTACTTAAGAGAAAGAACTGCTTGAAAATGGCTGGGAAAATGCCACTTTTTTAAGAACCAAAATTTTTGTTTGTCATGGCAGAAATACAGATTTAAAGAGTAGGAAGAGAAGAGCAAAGGTTCTGTTAATATCAGAATTTTGTATCAGAACAAGACAAGTGCATGGAGTTGTTTTGGCATATATTATAAACAAATCAATGTCTTATTTCTCATATGTCTGAAAACAAAAGTGCCAGTGATGATCTTAGTGAAGAGAAGGAAGAAGACACACAACCGCCCAGGCTTTCAGGAAACCCACACTTTTTGTTAAATAAATACATAAAATCCCTCATCCACTTACAACACTTTTATACGATTTCAGCTGAGACTTGAGATCTGAGATGTGATCACAGATGCTTGCTACAGTAGCATGAAGAACAGAGCTAAAAGAGAATCAGGTTTCCAAAGAAACCAGGCATTATGGCAAAGCCACTGAAGCTGTGAGCCGGAGCCAGGTGAAGGCAGATAAACACGTGGGCTTCTGAGTCAAGTCCCGCTCTCTGCCACTCTGCAGACAAAGCAAATCCACCATGCTTGCTCCTGGAGCAGTCACTGCACGGGACCTCTCTGATTCAGTATCATTTTATGATATGATATCATTTTATTCAGTTCAGGGAGAACAGAATCCAAATAAAGTAGTTAGATGTGAGAAGTGACAGATGAGAAAAAGAATGCATTTCCAGGCTTAACCTCCATCAGTCAACAGCAGTAGCTGGGATCCTCAACAACTCCTTGCTACCAAGGAGGCAGTGGTTGCTGAAAGAGGAGTTTATGGTATTTCAACAAAGTCCTGGGCACAACGAAAATACACTGAGCCATCCGAAATACAGGGGTAGAGGACATGTGGAAGTAAACAAGCTGGGTGCTCAAGTAGCTCCATGTTGAAATACCCTGAAATACCATAAAAGACCTGGAGTCCACATCCCAGATGGCTTCTTTACTCTTTTCCTGGAAGTGATATTCATATTTTAGTGAAGAGAACATTTTAGAGAACTAAAGGCAAGGGATATAGCAATGTTATTAGGAAAGTAAACATGTTAATGTTGTGTTAATGTTTGGAAAACCTTGGTCTTCAGGAGGTCAAACACTTGCAATGTAGTACTGGTAGCACTAGCCAGGCAACACTGAGCAGTGTAGGAATGTGCCTGAGCTGCTGTATTTATGCACATCATCAATACAGCACACAGCAGGACTTTTTAGATTTTTTGCTGTATTGTGGATTTATCATCAAAATGGTATTCTCAATACTGTGTGCCAAATGTAAATTTTCTAACTAAATAATGAATATAAAAGCATTGTTATATTTATCCACCACTGAAAAGTACCTATTGACTTTGAACAGGCATTTAGTATCCAGTATCTCCAGCTTTTTCAAAATTCCAAAAATCCTACCTCAGCAAGTGTGGCCCAATTTCAGAGATTAAGATTATTTGCATTTCTTCTGAAGTTACTGATAAATTATAAATGAATAAAGGAATTAAAATAGTTTGAAGAAAGTAATATTAATGTAACTATCGACACTTCAGAATATTAATTGTTGCCAGAATACTTTTAAGATTTTCAAAAGGCAAAATGTATCCATCAGGGACTATGTTGAATCATAGTTGCTTGGATATGTATTAATGTTTACCTGAGCTTTTGAGATAGAGACTAACACTTATATCTCACTGTAGACTGTTTTGATCTGAGCTTGCTTTTCCAAGTGTCTCTGTGTCCCTATCAATCTCTTTCATTAATCCTTACTGCTGCTTCACAATTTTTCCAGCTGAAAATGTATCAGTGCAGGCAGTATCCTCCAAGCTCTACATTATTAGTAAATACAAATAAGCTGTGACTCTTTAGGATTCATGTAAACCTATCAATATTCCCATGCTGGCTGTGCTTTCAACTGCAAGAGAAACACTCCACACCAACAGCTGCAGCATATTAAAAATCAAAAATTAGGGTTTTGATGGCACTTGCACATTTCTGCCCTTTCATCTGTCCTCTATCACGCATTTACTCACAGGAGTGTGGCAGG
>VWYI01007512.1:4865-29492 GCA_013399455.1 Anthoscopus minutus | reverse complement strand
TTATTATATAATAAGATATCTAATAATAATTTCTATCTTAACAATGGGCATCAATGAAGAGCAGTGTTGGTCTTTATGAGAATGCTTTGATTGCATCTTTGTTTTCTTTATGTGAAACAAGGGCACAGAGTACTGCTCATTCTGCTGGCACAATTGCAGTTAACTGAAACCCATTATAGATTCACTTATTGTGAATCATTATGTTTAACTTCATTTTGAAAATAGATGGTGCATTTTGAATTGTATGTATAGAATAATTCTCCTCATACATCTCCAGAATATAGGAAATCTATATCATTCATTATTTAAGGCTTTTTTTTATTATATAAATCCATGTATTTTCTTGTTAAGATAAAGTTTATACTGCCTTTGGAATATCAGAGAGTGAAAAGGTAAAGAAAGCCCTTAAAGACAAATGCATTATTAAGACAAAACCAAACATAAATCCCTCTGGTTGTGGAATGATGCCATGAGCTTGCTATGATGGCTATTTCTTGGAAGACTGCAATATCCACAAGACTGTATATATAGTATTACAGGATCTAGGGACATTGAGTAATCTCTTTTTTAATCGATATGTCAAAAAAAAAAAGGCAATGGGAATATTGTTTATACTGTTTTAGGTATTAACATCAAGGAGGGTTAATGTGTTCACAATGCAGAAAAATGGAGTGTGCGTTCACATTATGGGGGGGCACTTTTTCCCTGAGAGAAAAGACAAATTTAATTATCCTGTAACTGGACAGTGGCATTTTGTCTCACTTAGCTTAATAGATAAGGGCAAGGAAAGTTATGCCTCCACAGTACTCAAGAAATGAAAAACAGTTTGAGGATCTTGAAGAGGTATATCTGCATCTGTTCATATAAGGTAGTTCTGAAGCTTAAAGCACAAGAAAATTTAGTAAACAGATATTCAAGCAAGTTTCACACAAGCTATCTTGCATCCAGAAGCAGCACAGCTTTGTGCATGCAGCTGTCTGTAACTTCTGAGCAAAGCTCCCAGCTGTTCACTGCTGATCTCAGCCTCTTGCTTTAGACATCAGTATAATGTGCTACTGAGCTCAGCCATGTGGGCCAGCAGTCGTGGAGCAGTCTTTGTGTGCATCCGTGGTGTTAACAAAAGCTTTATTTCCTGGAAGACATCATCAAATGGATAACCTGGCATGTTTGGAAGGCTTGACTTTTGGGGAGTGCTGACTGAAAACTGTGATTGACTACTTTCTCTGCAAATAAGCAATGTAATTGTCTTTACAATAAAAAAGCTATTCCTGGATTAAGAATGAATATGCAAACTAGTCGGGAGTAAAACTAGGTTAAAAGTTAGGACGATATTTCTGACTATCAGAGCAGTGGCAATCAGAAGCCTTCTCTCTGCAGTGAAGGGGAACAGTAATTACCAGCTTCTCTCCTGTCTTTTACTGAACTGCACAGAAGTGGCTGCTCTGATGGAAGCTACTTCCCAGAGATTCTAGCATTTGCTATTTTTAAGGCAGAATGAGAGGCAAATTCGAAAAAGCATTAATCTGATCTTTTTTTATTTTCTTCTTTATGAAGCTAGTTATAAATAGGGCGCACTTATTTCTGTTATTTCTTTTCTGGGTAGGTGTAACCTTCCAGTACCAGAAAAGGAGGAAAACTCCCCAGGCAGGCATCAGACTCAGCTAGATGTCAGTGTGGGACAGCAGGTGCAACAACAGCTGGAAAGCAAATTTCTTTGTTTGAATCACTGAAGATTAACATGGACGTGGCATGTAATATAGATGTTATTCCTATGTAGCAGAATCACTTCAGTCCTTCCCTACACAAACTCGCCCCAAAACTTCCCAGCCATCTGTGTTTCACACTGAAATCAGACAAAACCTCAACAACCTTATAGCCTTTAAAACAGAGGTGCAAAAAGCCTCTGGAATCTTGGGTTCATTGTATCTTCTGACAGGGACAGCATGAAATATCCAAAAAGCAGCTAATAAGTTCAAGAAATTTTTTGGCATAAAAACACAACACGGAAAGAGCAACAGAATACCTTAGCTACAATATTTTCTCACTTTAGTTCTTTGTAGTACTGTTTCTTAAAATATTTAGAAAAATGCCTACACTTAGATTGAAGTAGCCATCAGAGTAGCAGGTCTGTATGAACCAAAACTTCCCTGACTGCATGAATGCACAATATTGTTTTATTTTCTCTAACTCCCTCAGTCCATCGTGCTGTGAAAATGACAAACCGAATAAAACAGATTTAGTACAAAAATGGAAAAAGCCCGAAAAAATCACAGGAGTAAGATTTGTAATAAAAATCCATTCTACTAAATTCTGGATACTGTATAGAAATCTTAAATTGTGAGACAATGTTGGCCACAAGTTACAGTATTGAGATATTTATCAAACTACTGCAAATTACTGTACTTAAACAGCAGTTCAGTAGGAAAAAAAAAATACACCTTAGGTTTGAAAGATTATCTTCTCTGAGCTGCTTGCTCCCAGGCTTGATTTTATAAAAGCAGATGTCATGCAGTAAAGACGAGCGTGGTTTCAGACCACAAGTATAATGTCTGTAGATGGAGAAGGAGAAAGAAACAGAAACTCCCTCGGGAACCAGCTGAGCCAGTGGGATGCTGCTGCTGTGGTCTCCTAGTAAGCATTCTCTTCAGTGTATTTAATATAGATATAATAAAGGTAAGGTTTAGATTCTGCTCCAATGCATTCCTGGGTAAGGAACATTTTGCTTCACACAGACTCACTGCTACCATAGCATAAATTTTAGACTGCTATTTTAAAAGGTTCTGCTTTCCAAAAGCATGTTAGTGATTGTATGCAGGATTGGGTTCTTCCAAGCACATATAAATATTTACAGAAAAATTTATTTATCTCACAAAAAAAGTTTAGATGATTGATTTTTCAAATAAATAGACTTATTTTAATCACATCTGGATATATTTGCAAAATCAGGAATTAAAAATACATCTGCTGTGAATCACTTTCTGAATTTCTTGGCAGTCATTTACTGTTAAAATATTTTCTTTACATGGAATTTAGTAATGTTACTCTTTATAGCCTACCATTTCACTGACAATTTTTTCCAGACAGGCTTCCTGCTAGCAGAGGAGGAGGACTAGGTAAAACCTAACTGTAGAACATTCAATGACTATTTTATTGTGACTGTACTCAGCAACAGGCTTAATGCAGGGAATTTTAATCAACTTCATCACAGGGAAGTTTAAGCAATTTAATATAAGCTAATTATTAATAACTCAGAACTTGGAGTTTCTCACACATGTCCACATTATCATATAAAATATCTCTGCCAAACTCTTTTGCTTTACCTTCAATTTTATTCAGAGACAACAAAAGCAATTCCCTGTTTGTTTCCACTTTGTGGCTTGAGAAGTGATTTTGACTGTTAGGTTCTTTCTGGTTACCTATGATATGCTATTCCACACTCAAGTCCCTTTGAGGAGACATTGATTTAATAACTCAAAACCACAATTTTTACTACATTATGATAATAATTTATCTAGGAAACCTGACTTGTAATGTGTCTTTGAATGGAGAAAAATGTCTTTTGCTGGATTTAGACTGAATATTGCAAGTATGTATATAAATAAATAGTTATTGGAGAATAGTCTTTTGCCATTGGATATTTGAACTGTCGGATGCAAAGCAAGATAGGATACTACTTTCTAAGCAGACACATTCTGAACACACATATTTATTACATACTTGCATTTCATAACTGAGACGTTCAACCATGTAACTTTTAAATATTTTGATATATAAAATTTATATATAAAACTGATATATGAGCATGCCTTCCAGAGAAGGGCAACAAGGCTGGTGAGAGGCTTGGAACACAAGCCTTGTGAGGAATGGCTGAGGGAGCTGGAGTTGTTCAGCCTGGAGAAAAGGAGACTTAGAGGTAACCTCATCACTCTCTACAACTTCCCAAAAGTTTTTGGTTGTAGTCAGGTGGGGCTTGGTCTCTCTCTCCAGGCAACAACAGACAGAATGAGAGGGCACAGTCTTAAGCTGCGCCAAGTGAAATATAGGTTGGATATTAGGAAAAAGTTTTTAATGGAAAGAGTGAAAAAGTGCTGGAATTGTATGCCTGGGGAGATGGTGGTGGAGTCACCATCCCTGGATGTGTTTAAAAAAAGTTTGGATGTGCCATGGTTTATAATTGAGGTGTTAGGACATGGGTTGGACTCAATGATCTTGAAGGTCTCTTCCAACCTAGTGATTCTGTGTGATTGTGGGTGTGACTTACAAATGTAGATTGTTTACAAAGAAGTCACATTGAGAGAGTATGCTCTATACACAACAATGAGATTCTGGGTGTATCACATGTTGTTTGTACTAAGACACATAATTTTGCAAGTTAATGATTTCTGTAATCAATGAGAGATGACAATTCAGCTGTTTAGGTATCTTCCTCACCATCTGGAAAACATTCTGCTTCATGGGATTATCCCCGAGTATCATTACTGTTTTAAATCTTAGGATATTCTCTCTCATTCCCTTCTTATAGCAAATGGGGGATTTTGACCTTCAGTTTTTACTTCACTTGGGGCAACCAACAGGCTCGGGACCATGTGCTATGCAGTGGTCTGCAGAATGGATGCCTCAGCAGGCTGCCTGGCCTGATCTGACTTCAGCCTTTTTTCATATGTTCTTTGACTCTCACCTTCAGCAAACATGCCCCAGTTCTTCATCTCTATCTCAATATAGATTAATTTTAAAACTGAGTGCACTGCTGTACTTCTAACTCTGTTGTAAGAGTTGGCTAGAAGGATTCTATTAATATTGCCAACCAGTGTCCCAAAGTCATGAGTCAGATCACCAAATCTTTAAAACTGTGGAATTAAAACCAATTGTTTTCATTTATTTTGCTTGATTCTAGGGTCATAGGAAGTCTTTACAATTTTTTGCATATTCTGTAAAGTCACATGCTTTAAGAAGTTGGGACTTTAGGGAAACTTTCCCCAGACTTGGATATCACAGTGAGAGACAGTGACACTTATACTTCTGCAGTTCCAGTACAGTTACTTTAATTGTGTTTTCTACTTCACCTGATGACAGAGCAAATTAACACTTGAATTTAAAAGTAAATATTGGAAATTCTGACTATGTACACATCAAGTCAGCTTTTGCTGGGCATAAGACAAATGCTTGTATCACATGAAACAAGAGATAATATATCATGCTGGCTATCCAGTCTGAAGGAAGTCTTAATAAAAAGGTCAGAGTATATAAAAAGATCATAGTAATACAAATCAAAGCAGGCAAGAAAAGACCATAAAAGATCTTTTTTTCACAGAAGGCAGTGGAAAAGACATAAGTAAAAGCACATTGAAAAGTGCTGTATTACAACTAAATTTTTAACTTCAGGTTATTTACATTATACTTTAGGATCCAGAGCCAGACTATAGATGGATATACATAATTAATGAAAATAATAATTATTTGGAAGTGAGATATTTTTTGTCTGTTGAAGACCTTAATATTCCTTCCACCAAAGCAGTAGAACATTACATACTATGTGAAATGCTTTGAGAATTCTGACATCTGCAAATACGATTATCATTTATATGTAACATGGAGAATTCAGACTTGCAGACCTGGTATCATACATGAAAAAGTCATAGAAGAACTGTTCTATAGACTGAAATATTGTGTTACAATTAGAACATATTGATATAATGAATTACATGAAAATCTACAATTATAAAAGTCAATATTTTCTTTCACTATATATGCACAAAAATATCTCCATGATTTAGCTTTAAAATCTACTAACAGACACATGTGTGCTTGCTGTCAGAAAAATGAACTTCCTAAATAAATTAAAAGTAAAGTTACTAACATTTAATTTTATATAAATGCCTGTAATTGTAATAATGAAGAATTCCAACACAAATATTTGTCTTTGTAGATTTGTGTTATTGATTAGCAGCAAGGCAGGCTCTACAAGACTTGTGATCAGGCTATTTACACAGGAAGGTTCAGACAAATCAAATCTTCTGGACACATTTAATAACATGCACAGATGTAGGACAGCACTCACACTGTCTAAGACAATTAATGAACACATTTTCATAGGGAGATTAGAAGAACTGGCTTCCCTCATTGTATGGCCCTGGAGTAACCCACTTACCCACGGGACCACACAAATCACATTATAGCTCATTTTCAAGGAATATTGACCCTAAAAAAAGGCTCTTGCTTAGATGTCTTAAGAAATGCTTTTAGGCCTTTGGAAAGACCTAATTAAGGTAATTATAATTCTTTGTCATGTTTGATATACAGGATATATTTGTCAAGCCTTCCATAAACTAATTTTGATTTACTAATTTTGATTTGCCAATTTTGTATAAAAGTGTTTCCCAAATGGTAAAAATGCCCAAAAAGGGCCTTTTACAGACTAATCAACATTTTAGCCTGTAGCTTTTGATTTTTTAACAAGAGTGGTCCTGTCCTGAAAAATATCTGTGCTAATGGTATTGTGGTTACCACACATTACATTGCCTCTCAAGAATTTCTGTATCAGCTATGTTTAGTTTAGAAATAAAATGAGGTGTTAATGTTTGGTTCATTTTTGGTTTAGTTCTGTTTGTTTACGTTTGGGTTTTTTTGTCTGTTTGTTTTTGGTTTTTTGTTCTGACTGCTTTCCCTGCATTCCATAGAATCCAGCAAGATTTTTTAGTGTGGTCTTCACGTCACTTACCTGTGCTTGTTATCAATGTTGCACAAAGCAAATGAAGTCCTAGCAACATCTGTGCAACTCCAACTTCCAAATCAAGCTGTCTGTGGATGGCACCATCAGCCTATTATCCTCAACAGGATTGCAGAGGTGTGTGCAGATGAAAGCTATTAAACAGGTCTGTTGATGACATACAAGATGGAACAAAATTTGCAGCTTAATATTTCCTGGCTGTGCTGGCCCTGCAGGAGAGAAATCATATTTATATTACTGGCACAGGCAACTATTACAGAATGCATGGAGAAAGGAGATTTGCTGAATAAAGCAGTGTTATTTGGAAGGAGGAAGTGTTCAAAGCAGAGCTACGCTTTATGGTCTTTTGTACTAATATTCTGTAATCACAATAGGTTTTCTTCTGACATAGTAGAACAGGGGAAGATGTCAACAAGAAAAATTGCTACAAATGAGAACTTTGTAACCTTGGAGAGAGGTAATAAAATGTTATGACTTTCTCATCAACAGTATCTACAGAAAATAAGTATATAAGTCAGTTATAGATGACCTTGTTTTGGAGTGATCCCTACAGTCATGATACTCCAATTCTTATTTCTAAAGATACTTCAAAATATTTTTCATGAGATTGTTAAGATTTTTCTACTGTCATTTATTTGATCCTTCAAATTTCTGCTTTTTTGTTGTTGCTTGGTATGTTCTCTTGCAGAGAGAGAACTATTACGGTAGCTTGCAATATGCTCATGAATTTTTGTCATTCAGGAAATTCTTGAGAATGTTTTGTACATTCAGAATAGCGAAAAACCAACTCAAGCCAAAGCCAAAACCCACACAATCTTATTTAATTAGAAAAAGGAAAAAAACCCAACAAAACAAACCAAGAACAAACCCACAAAAAATTCAAAATATTTTGCTTTAAAATTAATATGATCTTCCAATAAAGATTTGGAGCTAGTCTTTTTCTTCCTAAATCAGTCTCTCCCTTTTCAACTAAAACCTCACCCTAGACACTACTCCTTAAAATTTATTCAACCTTTAGGTCGATTTAACCTTCTCTCATATATTTGGAAATGTAGAGTATGCAGCTGTAATTATGCCTAGAAAAAAATGTCATCTAAAGAACAGAGTGATATTTGAAAGACCTAGATGAAAATAAAGTGGACTAAACCCCTCACTTCAGCATCTGACTGCATATGTTGCTATAGTACCTAGACACTTAAATGTCTAAAACTTAATTGAAGTTCACCTTTTGCATGGACATTTTCAGACTGATAAAAAGTAATTTTTAATCAAACCATTGTACTCAAAACCTATGTTTCTATAAAATTTTCAAACATCTTTCTACAAAGATAAATTATTGCTTAGAATCCTTTCCATGGAACAAAATATCTGATATTAAGCAAGTATTTACAAAACAAACTCTCCTAAACTTACCACAAAAGCCATCTAAGGAATTACTGAATAATCTCTGTTGATCCCAAGTACATAAAATGTAATGAGCTAACCTGGTTTTATTTCACTCCCTGTTTGTTGACTACTTGGTCTATCACACAGACATACATCTGTAGGCTGTTTCTATTACTTCACTATTTTCTGAAAGATTTTGTTTATAAATAGGAAAGCAGAAAGCAGCAAACAACTGCCTGGATAGGAGTCCCATCCCTCACTGCAGCCTATAGCTACTGCTATTTTTTATGAGGGCAGCATGTTCAAGATGTCTCCATTTGAAAATGGGCAAAAGCCAGTACCTTTGGTTCCTGAAGACTTTCAGGACTTCCATTGTTCTAGAATATTTAAAAATAAAACACAGAATTCGCATACTTGTTTATAATCTCTTTTATTGTCTTGCCAGAAGAGCAAGATTTTTTCTTCAGCTTGTTGAGGATCACTACAAAGTAGAATTATGATTCAATCTTATTTTTACTATACTGACCTACATTCTAATTTCCTTCCTGCAAAGCTGTCATAGTATCACCCTTTCCTAGCCCTCAAAACTGCATGTATTCTGAAAAGACTCTTGAAATAAATGAATGAGATCTGATCCTGAGGTGTGTAGATGAAACTCAGGGGTATGTCACCCAAAAAGCCCCACAGCTGACCAGTGCAGACCAATGCCTATGTCAGCTAATGAATCTCCTGCGCAGTTTTAGGAGCACTGTATAGCATGATGGGAGTGGAGTTTATCTGGCTTTATCTATGCTGCTCCTGAGACATTATTTCAGCCTAGAAAACAAAACTCTTATTATGTCTATTACTTTAATCAAAGGCCCAACTGATCCTTCTTCTGTGCAAGCCTGATGGATCAGGTAGAGACAAGCATACATGTGCCCTACCCAGTAGCTGGTGCCATGGTCCCTGCACTTAGAACAGCATAATCACTCTGTTTTTAAGCCTTAGCCAGTGACAAGAGTAGAAACCACATGGCCTATGGCTGTGCTTAAGATGCTTTCTGGATTATATCATTATTAATTCTTTCTTAAATGCATCTTTACTTCCTCATTCTCCTCTGTTGTTTTTTCTGTTATTCACCATCCATCTTATCCACTTACATATACACACACAGGCTGCTATTTCTATTATGGACTTGTAAAGAACAGATTTTATTTCATGAGTTTCCCAACCATTATCTTGGATTTACATGATTAAATGTGAGACTAACATTGCATTTACTGCATTAAAGTTAATAACCCATTCACCTACCAGATATGACACATCTGAAGTCAAACTAATTCTCTGTCTCATTAAGCAGTGTAGGGAATGTTATAACCATCCCACACTTGTTTCCTTTTAAAATTATACAATTGGAAAACCCACACTTATTCAGTGAATTAGTGCTCTAAAAAATTATCTAAGCTCAGATAAATTTATCTTATTATTAAAAAGATAAAAATTTATCTTTTACAGGTGTCTGCATTAAAATCTAGGAAGGAGTTTCTCAGTGGATCACCATGTCAATGATGTTGTTCTCAATACACCTTGCAGGAGAATATTTTTTTAATTTGTTTGAGGATTATAACTTAAAAAACATCACTTCACAGTTTCATTCCTGTTTCTTTGGATTAAAATGAATACTGCTGTCCTGCTATCTGTCCCTCCATAGTATGTGTGTGTTTGTGTGTGTGAGTAAGGAGATAATCTGAAAGATTAAATTCTGTTTAATTTATATTTTTAACTATATATTATGGCCTCTCAAAAATTTAATATTGGAAATCTTTCAATGTAAAATTAGGCTTTTGACCAAAGGAATTTTCTTTTCTTAGCAAAAACTATGTACATTCCATAGAAAACTGCTTTTGTTTTATTTCATTTTCCTTAACCAGAGGCCTGAAAACCAAATATTTTGATTTGGCTGTGTTCCTGTAAAGGCACATAAAAGCCCAACTGGGGCTCTTTTTCTTCTCTGCTATGGGCTGGACTCCCAGTCAAACACCAGTATAGTATGTTACAGCCAAAAGTTATCAGGAGGGGAGACTGTGGTACTTTGTAGGAAGATATTGACTAAATGCAGATTCAGATTAATGAAAATATGTTCCTTTGTCCCAGTCATAACACACATTGACCATGATCAGTTCTTACTGTTTTAAACCAATCATGGTTTTTTACCAAAAAGGAAATGAGAACAATTTATGAAATCAAAAAAGCTAAACAATTTGGAAACTATTCTGAAAAAAATATATCCCTAGAGAATAAGCAATTAAACCTATACTCAAACCCGTATGTTTGCTCTAGAAACCACAATGACCAGTAAAGTCTCAACCATGCTGAGGCCTCCATAGTTAATCTCTACTGTGCAAGCAGCTTGGAGAGGGGATCATTCAATTTTATTGATAAAATGCCCCATGTGAAGAAGACTAAGATATATAGGCAAAATATAGGCAGAGGAAACACATATTAGTTTGATTGTTCAATTTTGCTGATCTACCCATCAAAATGCAAATCACAGAGGACATTGCATAAGTCAGAATGAAATGGGAAATAGCAGTACATACGATAAAGTGCTTCTGAAGTGTATGAATCTTCTCTTAAAAATGGCCAGTGTTTTCTGGTCAAAAGATGGACATGAGCAATCTGTGCAGCAGTACAAAAGTCATTGTGCTGAACTACATTTGTTACATGAAATGTAATAAACCATTCACAAGTATGTAGCATTCTATAGCTCCCCACAAAGAATAAGTCTCCATGAAGTCAATACGGTTTTAACTGAGGAACTAAAGAAAAAGACTGAGCTATTAAAAGTCTTTCTTTTGGCTGGAAGTTATGTGGGTAAAGGTAATAAAATTAAAGCACCACTTCTAAGTGTTTGTAGAAGAGTCCATTATGCGCCTGTGCTGGCTAAAATCAATACCCACACATGCTCTCTTCTCATCTGTGCAACATAAGTGCAACCATCAACTTCTGATTGTAGAAGCTGGGAGGTGCAGGACTAGAGTTGTGCATGATAGCTGGTTAAAAAATTTTCTTGTAAAGTAGTTTCCTTCAACAAGAGTTGATCCATTAAAATTTTGGAGGGTTTTCTGCCTAGAGCATACAAAATGTTATGAAATGTTTATTCAAGAACTTTTGGATAAAAAATAAGGGTGATAAGGATAAGAAACTTCAGAGAATGACCTTGATCACATAATAGTCCAGTGGCTAGAACATTTTTGTTTGATGTTAACTTTGATCAAGGTCCCTGAACTTTCTGTTAGCATATACGACAAAACCTTCCTGCTGCTCCATACTCACCACGGCCAAGGAAGCGCAGAGGACACTGCAGCTGGGGAAACCCCAATATTCCCTTGTTCTCCTGGAGCTTCATAGGAGCCATCACCCTGTCACAATTTCATCCCCACAGCCCCAAAGACACAAGGGGACCCCAGTGTGCCAGTGAGAGACGAGGACCCCAGGGCAAGCAGCACCTGTGTCAGTGGCACACGGTCAGTGTCGCTGCTGGCATCGCATCACCACAGCAGCCGTGTCCCATGGGCTTCCTGATTTGGCCACTTCCAACAATTTCTATTTCTGTCAAGAAACTTTACTCCAGTGGTGTTCCTGTCACAAGCCTGCTGACTCTTCCTTGGTACAAAAATGTGTACATTTCCCACATTTGCAAGCTAATAAGCCTGTTTGCTCTAATGAGCATTTAGACCCCAAGGCTCAGACATTTACCACTTAATTGTGATGTTTTCTTTGCCTTGTTGTCTCTCTATAGATCCTATTTTTGGCACATTGCTGGTTCTTGAGACCTGGCAATTAGATTACAATTCCTGAAATATTAGACAGCCCTGATTCATTTTAATGGCTCCTACTTTAAGACAAATACATTTATTTTAAGCAATGCAAGTTATTCTTCCCTTATTCTGTGGAAGAGAACAAATTTTCATTTTAGACCTTCTCCTCCAATAGAACCTTTTAATGGCTTGAAATCTACTTTCATTCAATCGGGGTACAGAAGCTTATAAAAGCCAAGATTCATCCCACATACAGCTAATTGCTTAAGCATTGTTGAAGCCTTGTTGCTGTGGCAACTACTTCCTATATGGAAATGATTTTCAACTTGTGATCCGAGGAACCCTGTATCCATGGTCAGCTCTTGAAAGGTCTGGCAACTAAGAAAAAATAACTTTCTTGTCTGAAGGTTTAAATAAAATTAAACTCAGTTCACATCTGTATTAGAGGAACCATGATAATAAGTGCAAAAACTGGTGGGTGAGGAACAAAAAAGGGTTTCACAGTCAATCAGGAATGGTAGATAAAAAAGGCAACTCAGCCCACCTCCTGAATCACTATCTGGAAGCATCTGTTACTTTCCATCAATGATTAAGGGAACTTTCTGTGAGAGGGCTTCTGATGCACGTCTTAACTTAGCATCTTAAGTTAGGTGGGCTGAATAACGTTCTGCACTTCTATGGGGACTTTGTGGTACTCTATAACTAACTCAGAAAAAAACTCACAGTCTCTTAAAATACTTTCCACAACTAAAAAGGGCTTTGCCTTAAATTTTTGTTATATTCTTCAAGGGTGAACACAAGACATGTATGATATATCTGAAATCTCCAAATATCTTGATTCTCCTATTTGCACTACAGGGAGAATGGGAAAAAAATCTCATTTCAACTTTATTTTCCATCATCAATTTGCTTTGGGAGATACTTTCAACAAGGCATTAGTGTAAAGGTCTCATTTATTCCTTCCTGCAGTGGTCAGTAGTCTGGATTGTGATGCAGCCCAAGAGTAAGTGATGCAAGTAACACCAATATATGGCAGATGTTACTTCCAGCACTGAGAATCATTTTTATGATTTCTATCTGTCATTTTATGAAATATTTACTCCCAAAAATAATTAATAACATCATTGTAATAATATTCTTCTTAAATAGTTTTAATTTGTTTGATGTAAACAATACTTTGAGGCACATTACCATGAAACAAATTAAAAACACCACGCTATCTTAATGACTCTTAAGAAAAGTATGCCTGTAACAGTTTATTTAAAACTGTGTCTTCCTTCTAAACAATTACCCAAATTAATACACTGAGCTGTAAACAAACTGAAAATCCTAAAAGGTAAGCCAGTTACAGAAAATAGCAAATCAAAATAAGCTTCTTGAAACTTAGGCTCTTGTTAAAGAAAATACTATTTCTATTAAGTACTATTTAGAAAGTATTATTTCCAACAACAGCTAGTCTTATGGGGATACGTGTTTCAAAAAGTAATTTTTATGCTACAAGGGTTAATAAAGATGTTATGAGTTGTCTTCCACAAACCCACTGCATAGGTCAACTGTCTCATACCTTTTGCATGCATTCATTTCCAGTGTCCCCACCTGGCAATTTTATGTGAATGAACACAAAATTCATTTGAGGTTTTGGATTTGGGATCTCAAAATCATTAGACTCTTCTGAAAACCTTGGCCCTGGATTTTTCATTAATGATCAGAGTTTGGATATAAATGTATAAATACATTCCACTCCAGAAAAGAAGCCAAATTTGCATGTTACAGATGTATGACTAGTCACAGCAACAAATTTGAAGAAATTGCCTTCTTCATTGAAATGTGCATGACATCTGTCTCTACATTCATTTTCTTTGATGTGTTTCTTTATACATTCTCTGCTAAACAGAGTATTTTTGTATGCTTTTTTTTTCTTGGAAAAGTTTACAGTCCCTTTCAATGAGACAGCTGAAGACATTTTTTCTTTCTTGGCTGCAACAGGAAAGCTGTCATTATCCTGTTTTATATAGGCTGCTACCTTTTTCATAAAAGGAAAGGAGAAAGGGTAATAAAATATTTTTGTGAAATGAAATAGACATGTTGCTAATTGACTCTTTTTATTCACTTTTGTAATATTTTAATTTTTATCTGATGTTACCATTTGATTTGTTAATTCTTGTATTTCTGCATATCTCCTTGAATGTGTGCAGGTGCAAAGTTTTTCCAAATAACCCTTTACTGTGACAAGATGACAGAAGACCCTTCACAACAGGTAAATTCATCTAACTGATATTTTTGTTTTTCCTAGGCTTGTCTAAATTTGACTTTACAGCATCACACGACACAAACCAGTATGGATGGAGCCATTATGATTCAGCCCTTGTCAAGACTGTGAGTGAGCTAATACAATGTATGCTGTATATCTGAAGAGCAGATTTGGCATTATCTAGACTCACAAATAAAAAAGAGTTTTGTTTTTTCAGAATCAACTTGCAGAGCTGTCAAAAAGACATGATTTTCCCCATCTAAATAGCCTTTTTCAAAACATTAATAAACACAAGAATTCCTTGTAACCTTGGTTTTCAGACAGTTGCCAAATTATTTTGGAAATAAAGGACAACAGCCCATCGTGTTTCAGCATAATGAAGTGTATGTTGCTACTGGGAAAAAACTTAAAAGTGGTATAATTATTACCCTAACACATTTCTTCCCTGATTTTACTTTCTTTTCATTAGTGATAGGCTTCCTAAGAATTGTTTAAATAGAGAAAAAAACCCAAACCATAAGAGCTCTGAGTAGCAATAAAACTGGAATAATATCCACTTCTATGTCCAGAAGTACATCTGACTAAACTGGACATAAGGATTTTTTAAACTAGATTAAAGCATCTCTGAGTATCTCATCTGGCACAGGCAAAAGCTGAAGGAACACAAAGAAGTCTCGAAATTCAGACACCGAAAAATATGTGACCAAATACGGGAGCATAAATATTTCGTCATTTTCTTCTACTAGTCTTTTTTTTTTCTTTTTCTGTGCTTGACAAGCAACCGTGGCATGTAATAACTAAATTTAGCAGGATTTTACCACGAGAGGGCAGGAATGCTCATCAAACAGGTTTGCCATTAGTTTCGCCACTTCTCTGCCAGGAGGGTGACCCAATGTGCTTTCTCTCTGTTGGTATTTAGTATCTAAGTGTGTACCCTGAGCACTTAACAACATGACAAAACGCTTTGACCCCACAGACTGACCTGTCATTAGTATGGCTGATTAATCCCCCTGGATGGTGGTGGGGCTCAGGGGCATGGCTGAGCTGCAGCTGTGTAAGGCTCTGAGCAAAACTACAGCTCCTCACTCTGGGCTGGCAAAGGGAAACAGCTGAACCAAGGCATCCATCAGGCTGGCCAAGGCAGGCTGGACGGACGTGGACGTGAATCAGAGCCTGACAGGAGCAAGAAGGGAGATCTTTAGAGACCACTATTATTATTATTATTATTATTATTATTATTATTATTATTATTATTATTATTACTATTATTATTATTATTATTATTATTCCATATTGGCAGCATTGGCTTATTCGGGAACATTATTCAAGCTTTTCTGTAAGGGCAACTAATTTTGATTGGACTGTAACAGTAGCCAGATCTGAACAGTAGAAGACTGTACTGGACAGGATACTGTAGAAAAGTTCCAGACTATTATTAAAGTGAAACAGATTTGTGTGGAAAGTCCTGGTTAACTCATAAACAATTTATAAACTGAAGCATTTAGCATGGCTTGATTAAAGGCTTAAATCCTTGTAACTGTTTGCCAACAAAATACAGTGTTTCACTGTTTCCAAAAACATGTTTTGGAAAAAAATATCTACTGCGGGGCCACTCAGAGTTGTAAGATTTTAATCAGTGAAAATTAAGCTCAGGAATTTACATGGAAATATCTTCTCTTTTTCTTACTTTGTTGTCATGTTAACCAGTTTCCTTTTTCAAAAGGCAAAATTTTTCACTATGAAGCAAGTAGCTGTGGAGTTGTGATAGTGACTGGATAAAAAATATTCAATAGGAACAAAGAAAAATAAATGAAAATATAACCTTATTCTAGTCATAACAATAGCCTTACTCAAATAATAATAAAAATATATATATATATAAAGAAGTTATTTTCCCTTACTTATGGCAATTGAATTATGCTTTCACCAAGTTACCATGCCCTCCTCCAGAAAGAGTCCTCAACAAAACTATCAGTTGTTTAAACCTAAAGATTCTTTAGGTTTACTTCTGCCATTGGGTTAAAGAGTGTTTTCCCCAGACTTAAAACACAAAAGCCTTGCTATTGTGTGGCTTGGCTCTCCTGTAAGAAGCCCTTGACTTGCACTTAGAGGGCTGCATACCTGCTAGGAGCGCAATATTCTCAGTGTCATTTTACAAATCTCTGCTTCCCAGAGGTTTTCAGGAGTCATGCTGCAACAGCATGCTGCTAGGGTGAGTAGGTAGAACAGCAGGAAACCTTAAAAGATCCCCTCATTTGATGATTTGGGATTTATTCCTTTGGGTTTTTAAATAAACCAAAATCTAACTATGTGGCTCTTTTCAAAGCCCTGGCAACATGAAAGGGTGTTTCAGCCCAGACTAAGCAACAGAATGCCACCTGGATTTTTGCTGAAAAAGGGAAGGGTGTAACTGGATAGCAAGCAATTATATGGAAATAGGAAAATGGCATAAGGCTAAAAAGCCCCAATTTTGTTAATTTTTAGGATTAGCAGTCAATCCAAGTGAGTATTTCTGCAGAACTATGTAATCCCTGTGCAGATGGACAATCCCATAACTTTTTCTAGTCAGACTTTGAAGCTATGAAGGATGTTCTTGAAGATGTCCAGTATTCATCTGCAGGAGAATATTACCTATGACCTTTCAGAGGAATGACACACACAGTGTCTTGCCCACTGCTTCATAAATAGAAAGCCTGTGTCATACTTTGGTCAAGGAACAGAAGGAATTACTTTCCTTTTCTTTCTGTTGTATTTGCTCTAGCATAAAAATATAACAGGTGGAGAGCCCAGGTCTGAGTGAATCTTACAGTTTTGCTCTTGCTGCTTTAGTTCTTACTAAGGATATATACCAAAGAAATGGCAAAAGAAAATTTAAGTTATTGATCTTTACTTTCTTTTTGTTTTGTGTCCACAGGTACACTGCAAAAAGAAATGAGAATAGGATGATATTTGTTCTGGCATCTCCTTTTCTGTTACCTTTGAAGCAATGACATTTTGGACAAATTTATGAGCTTGTCTTTGAACCCTTATTCCCATAATGAATCTACTCACCTGTATATCCTCTCTGGATGTAGAAATCACTCTTTGATTTGTTGCTCAGTGTCTTTCCCATTAAGTGTGATTCTAGGGAGATCAAGTAGGATTTCAGTGGATGAAAACTCTCCAGCAGACAATCACTAGGCAATACCTTAGACAGGGAACAGAGCCTACAAAAAACTGTCAGACAGGGCCACATATGGTAAATGTTATTAAAATTCTCACTTGCTATTAGAGACACCAGGTGTTTGAGAGAATTTATTGTGACAGCAGTTCCTACACAGAATGACTGTCTACAGGAGCCTCACCCCTACCCTTTTGCTAATCTTGTAGTGTGCAAAAACACTCAATGAGATTAATAAATTTAATATTTTCTATTCAAAGTGCTGCTTCTACAAGAGAAATTAGACTTCCTCCTAAAATCATAGGAGTTTAACAGCAAAAATACAGTACAGAAAGTATCTGAAGATATGTCTAATTTGGCTCTTTTAGGTGCTAGAAATAGGCTAGATGCAGGCTTTTTATCTCACTTGGAAAGGTCTCTGCTACTGCAGCTTATGTGGATATTTATAAAGTGGTAGATTTAGGACAGCTTTCGAATCCACAGGCACAGAGATGGACATGAATTGTCTCTCAGCCTCTATCAAAGCAAAGCCTGAGCAAGCACCTGTGTTAGGAAGTTGCAACTCAGGACCATGATCAATTTAAAATAACCCGAGTAGAAGCATCATTGAAAAAGATGTTATTTAATCCAATCCTCTGCTGCCCAGGTGCTCAGGGGTGCCCAGAGCAGGGGAGGGAGTGCCCAGTCCAGAAGAGCCAGCACAATGGCCCTCCTCATTCAGCACTGCACCAGCCTTAGGCTCATTTACAGCTTTTATCAACCCACAGCTTGAGAAACCTGTCAAATTGTTTTGGTTTCATTTTTAGTTGAATGTGTGTAACTGTAGTTTTGAAAGAATTGCCTTATTCTTGGATTGATTATTGAATTTATCATTTAATAAACAAACACATTTCTAAAAATATTAGCTCCTCACATTTAATCTCAGTTTGTAGCTTTCAGATCTAAATGTTTAGCAATACAGTAGTTATTAGATAATATTAGATAGTAGATAATATAGGAATATTATCTCAATGTTTTTCAATTATTCACTTGCTTTTCTGAATCAAAGTTGAGCTGACGTATTGCAAATACATATGATCCACCATGATTTTTAGATCTTGTTCTTAAATAATTCAACTTTGTGCTTCTTTCTCCTGTTGACAGGAACAATTTTTCTTTTTGCATTATAGTGTGCTTATCTATTATTCTATCAGAATTATGAGGCCTTTTATTGACTTTGCACTCATAGGTTTTAATAAGAATATGATAATATACCTAGAAATAAGCTTTTGTGAAAATACAGCTTCAAAGTGGATGTCCTTTATTTATTTCCCTGGCATATTTTAAGAGAGAGATTTACAAGGTCTGGTTTTCTTTTACAGTAATTGCGGAAATTTTCCCTGTGCTATCCTATACATTTTTCTGTCTTTAACTTCTATTTCTTTTATTTTTTTTTTTACTGAACAGTTTGCATGGAATTTACAGTCCTTCATTCTCAACATCCCTTTTAGGAGTCAAACTTCTTCTTCTTGGGCACTGACACCGAGGCATGTTGTGTGCCCAGAGATATTACAGATGGGAAAAGGAGCTGGTACAAGGTGGATGGTTGGAGTGCTCAGACAAAAGTGAGTTAAAGGAACAGAAGTGTGATACAAGTAGACTCTTCAGCTTTGGAAACTACAAGCTGTCAGACTGGGTCACATATCTCATAAACTGTAACATAAGACTACTTCATTTCTCTCTAGAAATCACCCTTCTGACAATGCACAGGCCTGAAAATANATGGTGGGAGTGCTCAGACAAAAGTGAGTTAAAGGAACAGAAGTGTGATACAAGTAGACTCTTCAGCTTTGGAAACTACAAGCTGTCAGACTGGGTCACATATCTCATAAACTGTAACATAAGACTACTTCATTTCTCTCTAGAAATCACCCTTCTGACAATGCACAGGCCTGAAAATAATTCTATAATAAATATAAATAGTAATAATATAAATAATTCTGCATTGAATTTCCCGCCTTTAATTATTTAGGGAACTTTTGCCAGTTTTCCTCATTCTGATACATTTGAAATTGCTTTTATTACAGCTCTTCACTTAGCAATTTGCTCTTCAAACTCTTTCTGTTTTGCCCTATTTTAATCTTGCTTTAAAAGGCTATTTTTTAAAATTATTTCTGAAAGGTTTTTTTTCCCTCTTATTCTAGGAAGAACTTATAAGAACTAAACCAAAATTCCTAATGAGTTGGAGACTTCAACCAGTCTTCTCCTTGCTTGCGCTTTAATCAGTGAAATATTTTCATGAAAAGAAATCATCATCATCACCTTACTAGGCAACAAAAACTAAATTATAAAGCCAGAAGAGAGTTTAACAACAAAACAATAGTTAACTAATTAAACTCCACTGTGAACTTTTGTTTGCTTATTTGTTCCTCCCTAGAAAGTCACAGTATTTTTAGCACATTTCTACCTACAAGATTCAATCTTTTCAGAACAAACTATAGAAAATCTTTCTAAAAGCCACAAAGTCACTTGAAGGGTTTATAAAAGTTGTAAACAGAATTTTAGGAACAAAAATAGTTTGGTGTAGAAAAACCCTTTTATTAAATTGAAGAGGATATGTAGATATCCTTCAAGAAAATGTTTAGAGAATTTCAGGAGATATATGTTCTGTATAACATATAACACTGTTTAATGAGAACTGAATACTGCCTTTTCTAGGCTAGCCAGTTTTTTTCCAGACTAGCCAGTTTTTTTCCAGACTAGCCAGTTTTTGAGAATGGAAACTGCATGAGTTGCTCTTTCTCCCCAGCTGTTTGGGTTTTTTTTTCTGATGAGTTTCTAGTTAGGACCACACACAGGATTGCAAAGAGGTCAGCATGATTGAGATTGTAGTATTTCCAGGATGGAAGTGCCAGACATTTAATAAAGATATGTTAAAAACTTTGAACTCTGTTTTACAGATTAGCAATAAAAATATACCTTTTTCATAAAAACTCATGCTCCTCAGCTCTTTATTGGAACCTATCCTTTTGCAATACCTGATCTTTTCACAACTTTTAACATCTCAGTTTTAAAAGTAAGTCATATACTTCAGCATATGTAATGTAAAATGCATGCCAAATGTTTGCAGTATGAGTCATGGCAACATTAAAGAGACGGCATCCAGAAATATGACCTTGAAACAATTCTCTTCAAATGATTTCTGTTCCCAGAAGAATACCCTCCATATACACCCTGCTTTTTCCTGCTGAGAACCTCACATCCACAGAGCTATGGATTGTGTAGTTTAGCCTTATTTTCTCTGCCTGTATGGTAAGTCTACAGGTTAGACTCTTTAATCAAGAAAAGAAATAAAGCTAGTAATGAGTGAAGTCTGAAGCATTTTTTTCATTTGAAAATGCAGTTTGGAAAAGATGAATATCCAAGCTTTTCTCAGCTTCTGTGATAATATTCAGCTTCAGACCACATGAAATATTCAAGTGCTATTATCTCATTTAACAGATACTTGGGAGTGTAGATATTTGCAAATCCCTTTCCAAACAGGCAGTCACAGAAAAAGAGCTATCACGAGGCCTGGCTCAAGAAAGGCGATGATATTTTTAAGTGAGACTTGGAATTTAAGAACCTAAAACTGAGTTCTTGAAAGCTCCTGCTTAATCTGTGGAGGTGCCCAGACTCTATCAGCACCTAATTTCTCATTCCTGTGTTTCCTCAGATGCCTGAACTTTAGGTCTGCAAAGCCTTAAGAGTAAATCACTGTTGACATGACTGACAACGGCTTGGCTTCTGTCTCATTTTAAGTCTCATCAACAGCAGCAAACTTGGTTCCCCTGTTCATTTCCACTGTGTACCTCAACTTCAAAGGCATTCTCTCAGCAAACTTGCCAGCATGAAAGGGGGAATGCAGGAGAGAGGTTAGGCTTGTAGCTGAGTAGAACAAGAAGCTTTTAATGAGACCCTAAACCCTCTTTGGCTGTGGGCCTACTCAGCTCACCATCAGCACTGCAGGATCTGCGATAATGCAAGAAGCTGAGTCCTATTTTCTTCCCCTTGGGCAAATTCTTTAATCACATAACTACAACTGCAGTTGCCTATAGGCTTGTCTTTCTTTTGAGTGAAAGGCTGTAGAGAGCTGGGAAGAAATATTACATCCATTACTCAGTGCTAAACTGGAAGAATGAATGAAAGAATCGGCAAAGAATAGCAGAATTTACAGATAAAACAGTAGAGAGGTCTATGTAAAAGGAAAATTCAGATCAGATATTAAGAAAATCCTCATGGTAGAAACTATGGGGAAGAACGGAAAGAGGCTGTGGAAGACTCTATAAGGTACTTCTGTGTTTTTGAGAATAACAGGATTATTGCAGATTCTGAGCTGAAAACCTAAGTTTAGCTCCTGCACTCCTTTATCTCCTGAGCAATAAAAGAAATACTGGCTTCTTCCTTCTGTGTACTATGTTAAACATTTTTGAAATTTATCGATAAATATGAAGTTTAGGATGTATGTATTAATTTTTTTTCTTAATTTTCTCTTATAGACCTAAAATCAAAAATCAAAATTGGGCAACAAATGTCAGGATCACCACATTAATTAAATTTGTATATTGAATTTAAAAATCGATTAATTGTTTTCTCGGAAGGCATTTAAAAACAGACAAACATTCTAAAGGGTTTTAATGAAGCCAGAAAATGTGTTTCTAAAGAAATGTGGCACCACATGGCTGCAGGAGACTGCAATACCTTAATAGACACTTGAGCAACACTCACATTACCATACTAAACCGACCGAAAAAAGATTATGAAGTCCTAACATCAGATCCACTGCTCCATACACAGTCCTGTGCAGTACCAAGAGCCACTTGGAGGTGGAACTATTTGATGATGAACCTTTGGCTGACAAGCTATGCAAGTCTTTGGCATGGGAAGGAAGTTTTGCTGAGTGTTGAGGAAGAGCAAAGAGGCTCAGAAGCTCGACAATGCAGTACCTGTTCAGACAAAAAGCCTCCTGATGAGACACATCTGGAGAACCAGTAGAAACCTCAGCAAACTCCAAGGCTTTTTTAATGTGTCTCTATCACAAAACCAAAGTATGCCTGGAGGCAAACCTAGAGTCAGGATAGAAACAAAAATAAAATTTTAAAAAAAGGAAAGTTTACTCCAGGGGGGCTGCATCTACTCATGCCTGGCAGACATATTCACCCCAGTGTCCACATTTTTTAAGGCATAGACTCTGGTTTTGCTTTGCACCAATACATCTGGAAAAGAGCAGCCTCATTTTGACCTTGCCTGCATGCTGTGGCTGTGGCTGCCCGGTCACCAGTACAGCAAAACATCCCAACAAAAGCCCCTTGGTTTCCTCTGGGCACCTACTGGAATTCATCACACCTCTTCACACAAGCACATGTACATATGTACATAGTTTCACAGAATCAATCAGAAAAAGGTGCTTAAAAGATCATAATTACCTTTAATGATCTCTTCCTGCTCATCTAGAAACTGTAGAAAAATCATGTCCTGTGTACCCACACATATAAAGTATTTCAATGGCTTAGACCCAGTTTGTGTGTATAATGTCCGCTGCTGTTGCAATAATAAACTATTTGATGTTTTTTTTCCCACTATTAGGATGCTATAATGCTGGACCTCTTACACTGATAAAGTATTCTTCATCTCTAACAACAACTTTTCTCAAGTGTCTCTTCCCCCTTCTTCCCTGGTGCAATCCAGATCTGTTCCCTCTGCAGTGGATTTACTTGAGAACAGTTAACATTTCCAGTAATGTAAATCCCAAATGTCATATTTTTATCACAACCCCAAGCTAAGCACTGCCCAAAATCAGTTGGGGAAATGAATTTTTAGGACATTCAGTAGAAGTGAAAATCGATTACACTACAACATTACTGTGCCTAAGCTGTAGACTCCTGTGTGTGCTGTAGACTCCTGTTGCTTCGGCTAAGATGTAAAGCAAGCAGAGCTGTGCACACTCCTGACCAAAAGCTTTGCCGAGAAAAGCCCCATCACAGACATCACTGCCTCAGCAAAACTGCATTTTTACAGGGATAGCTGACTTATTGGAGGGATGGTGTGAATTTATAAATTCCAGATTTGCCTATAGCATTGCATATTGCGCTGCATACAGAGGTCCTTTATTGGCGAACTATGAATACTCTTCTGAAATACTTCTAGAGAAAGCCTGTGTTAGGAGGCTTGCTGTGCTCACTCACACTGGCCTGCTTAGAGGAGTACAGTGCTGTGGTCCCTGTGTGCAGGTGCTGAAAGTTCTCACACCTATATTGAGGTACACCAAAATCATGGAGGCATGGATCTTCAAAAATGCTTCGGAGCTCATCTCCCTCTTTAAGTGCCTCTGTTCAAGTGACAGCAATATTTTCAAACTGATCAGCCAGCTGCCAGTGAAGCTGGCAGGTCCTAGATGTTTGCTGGGGGTCAGTTTTGCAGGCCCAGCCAAAGCAAGGCAGCACTGATCCTTGTTGAAAATTGATGAGCCTGGGACTGAATCTAATTTGCATCTCTCAGCAGCAGTATGGTGGTAGAACACTCCTCCTCTTTTCTCACACTCCAGTTAGTTATTTCTGCCCTTGAATCATTCCTAAAAGTGTGCTGGCACAGCTGCACGAGTACTGAACTGATCCTGGTAACCAGGGCAAATGAAAATTAATCTTTTCAGCAATCTTTCTTTCTTCCTTTCCTTTGCTTTTCTCTTTCCTTTTCTTCCTTTTTCTTTCTTTTTTTTGACCCTTCTTTCCTCCTCACTGTCTCCTTCTCTTCCTAAATTTATTTCCTTTCCTTCATTTACATAATTCCTTCCCCTTCTTTTGCCAGATCAGTTAATCAGTCTAGTTTTCTTTATAATCAAAACATTTTTAATTACACCAAAGAAGTGGTGTTAGGCTGTGATAAGAATGCTTACACCAGTTTAAGAAACAGTTGTGCTGAACCATTCCAACACTCCACAAAGTGAAACCAGCCATATCCTGTGTAAATTACAATACTCACCTCCTGTAAATTCAAACCTCAGCTACAGATTTTAACAGCACTTATTCATTTGTCTGCAGTGACCTCTGCTGTGGTCCTTGAAAGGCTGATGCTTTTAAAAGCTTCACCTTAGAATACTTTCGAAATTCTTACTCTTAAGCTGTTATTGTGGTATAGAATAATAACCTAGACATGCCCACATGGCTCCAGGCTCCACCCCCTATTGTTACTGCAAAAAAAAAAGCCCAGTCCTTGGCTGGAACCAGGACAGAATTATAGGAATTATTGAACAAACTGTTCAAAAACATTGACTTAATTTTTGTTA
>VWYI01007505.1:0-32547 GCA_013399455.1 Anthoscopus minutus | reverse complement strand
TGTAGAATAAGACTCAAATTCACACTGAGAGGAAGAATTCTTAAAACCAAGTTCAGAAACTATTGCTTTTAATCAGGCAGGACTATTACATTTTTTCCTGGTTTTTTTTACCTCTTTATTTAGAATAAGTGAGTTTAAAGTCACATATAGAGTCTGTTTTTCACAAATAGGCAATAGCATAAGTTTGACAAGACTATCCTTGTTTATAACGTGGTGTTTGATAACTCTCAGGTTTGCTTTTTACTTTATAAGCAGCTAGTTGACAACTTTTGGTTGTTTCATAGTGTACTACAAAGATTCCATCAATATGATTTCAATATTAAAAAAAAATCAGATGTCTTATAACACCACTGTTCTGTTCAGTAAACAAGAAATAATTTTATTACTTTGAATAGTCAATTGCTCCTTTTCACCTCAAGAACCCAAAATACTGCTGCTATAATGCCTAAAACCTCTAAAAGTCCGAGGCTTTGCTGAAGCACATGATACTTTTCACCATGCTGTTCATGAATCTTTAAACTGGTAATCCCTCAAGACACACACACAAAATAGAGACATGATGTTTTTGATCACATAACACAAGAACTTCCCTGTACCTAATTAAATACAGGAGATAATCAATCCAGGTATTTCTTTTTAATCCTCCTCCAATGACCACATATAACCTTTACACAAATGTAAAATGCAAGCACAAAGCACTCAACAGCAGTGTGCTCTGCAGCTGTGACTGAGGAGGGAGAGCATCTTACCTTCGGTCAGGATGCTGGGGAACCACACGGACCACAGCTGTGCAATGAAGAAAGGGGACCAGCAGAGAACATAGGCAACAACTGTCACTACTGTCATTTTTACTGTCTTGATCATAGCCTTTGAAATACAGTTCACACTGCTTGCTCTGGATGGCAGGATTTGGTTCTGATTTGTTGCTTCACATTCATTCTGTTTTTTCACGTTTATATTTCTTCTGATTATTTTGCAAATCTTAACTTGGCATGTGATAAGGATTGCTGAGGGAATGAAGAATATAACTACAAAAATCCAAGTTACATATGCCTTTGGGCCCCAAGGCTGAATAAATTCACCCCAACATTCAAAGACACCTGGAGATATTTCAGTCTTAGAAAAGATAAATACCTGTGGTAGGCTAAGAATCAGTGCTATAGACCAGCTGGTGCAAATGGGGATGTTCCAGAGAGCTCTCTTCTTTTGGAAAGTGACCATAGGGTAGCAAACGGCTTGATATCTGTCCACTGTCATGACCACTATCATATAAGTAGAGGCAAACATGCCCAGCAGTTGTAGATACTTGATAATTCTGCACAAGAAATCTGGCCCTATGAAAACATCTGTAATATCCCATATAAGTTGAGGCAGCACTTGGAAAAAGGCTACCACTAAGTCAGCAATGCTGAGGTGAAGCATGAACACATACATCCTAGACAGCTTCTTTCTTCTTCGCCACAGCACCAGTATGAGAATGAAATTGCCCACAGACGCTGTCAGAAATATGACCCCCAGTACAGCAATCTCTACTTGAGCTAATTGCTCATCTCTTTCTGGTCTTCCAATAGGATCTGACTGATTTGTCAAACTCAGGAATCTGTGAGGAGGAGGACTCTCGGTCTGATGTGTGTTATCCTGCATAGGAAATGAAAAATTCTTCATAATGCACAGAAGCTACTCACAGTAGCTGCCACTTGCGGCTCAGGTTGACAGCTGTGAAGCACTGGCTGGCAAACAAACCAGCCTGGGTTCGAGTTTCAGGGTATCTTCAAGCAAATCTTCCTGCTCATGCGAACTAAAGCAGTGGGACTTGGATCGTGATAAAATTCTGTCTCTTGCTGGCATGCAAAAAGGCTTTATATAGGCTCCCAGCAGACAGAGCCTTATGTAACTGCAGAGCCCTCGGGTAGGCTGCAGGGACAGCAGCCAATGGCAGACCGAGCCACACAATTGGGGGAAATATATAAATAAAAGGCAAACTTCAGAGGCTCAACGTGATTCAATTACTCACTTCAGTCAAAGCCCGAACTTGTAAATAGCTGTGGCCAGACTCATACTTAAATGGCTTTACTCAGGAGAGTTCTTGCAAAAATTTTTCTATGCAAACCAGAGGAGCACATTTAAGGAGAAGCAGGAGGAAGGTTTATACGTAGATAAAATTGTGTCCCTGAGCTCAGGCACATCGCAACAGCAACTTCCAGGCTCCTGGGGCATGACCACATCCTAAATGCAGCACAGACAAAGAAATTAATTTTTCCGTAGTCCCTTTTTCCTTCTCTTTTTTGGAGTCACCTGGTTCTCAAATAAAAAGAAAAATATTTGTACTGCCCTAAAAATAATATTTTTATTTCAAGACAGGGTCAAGACTTAGAGGTTTTTTCTCAGCAAAATGAAAAATAGCACATGTGAAATAAATTACTTTTATTGGGACTGTGAGTCTACTGAGAATTTAATTAAAAAAAAGTGAAAATTCAGTGGCAAATCCAGCTGAGGAAAAGATCAATATGATGAAACAATATTCAAAGGTCTCTATTCTATTATAGTGCTAAAGTCTGCAAGGTCATTTTTCAGTATCTAAACCTTTGCATTTTTGTGGAGTAAATTCTATCATGAACACAGGAAATTCATTGCTCTTCAACTTTCCAGTATGACTTTTGCATAATGTTAGTGACAGATAAGAATAGAAAATTTAAACTGATTTCATTTTTTTATCTCTCCACCCATCTTAATCACAAAAGAGAGATTTAATAAAATTATTTGTTTGATATGAAAAGTAGCAGATATTTGTACGCAATCTTATTTGAAGCTAGCACACTCATATCCTTCTAGTTATAGTCAGGAAACTGGTAATTTGAAGTCCTTCTGAAGAGGAAATCAGTAAGGTGAAAAGCAATATCCATGGTGCACATATAGTACATAATATTGCACCTAAGCTGATAAATCACTGTGATCACAACTATCACAGAAGACCATCACAGGAAGCTCACAGACAGACTACCACTTCTTTGCCTCTGGAGGTTTTCATGTACCAACAAACAGGTGAAGGGCAAAATTCATAAACAGGATACTGAGGTAGGCTATAAAAGTTTATAAAACCTACATGACCTCCTTTCTCTCCCTCTTTCTGCCTTATCTACCACCATGCAATGGATGTTTATAGCTCACAAAGGATAAGACTATGAGAACAGACAATGGAGAAGCTGAACAATCTCAGGAAACTTTTCCACTGGCAGCAGCTGTAAGTATCCATAATCTAGACTTGGCTGAACACTGCTGCAGCTGCCTGAGTCTACAAAGGCTTTTCTCTAAGACTGTGTTGCAAAGAGTATGAATCAAAACAACTTAATCTAATATACCTGATTTTTTTTTTCTGAATTAAGGCCTATTTGTAGGAAGCTTGGATCCCTGAGGATTCTTTTAGTTTTCCCCCTCAATTTGGAATCTGTCTCAATTAGTGGGAAATAGGCATAGCAAGATCATAAGGGAACAAACGGGTTTGCCTTAACCCTCACTCTCTCTTCACCCAGGAACTTGCAGAAGAGTAATTAAATTGGCCACAAACAATAAACCTCTGGAAATGGAGTTTGCCCCACTGCTGATGGAAAACACTGGTGGAGAACAGCTGGGTTGATCTCAGGTTCTGTCTTCTCATGGAGACTAAGTTTCAGGTGTGTGCTCCAAAATCATTTACCTGGACCATCCTCACTCCACAACTTAACAAAAAGCCAGGTGGGATATTTAATTCTTCCAGCAAGATATGATGTAAACACATACATCTCAGCACAGCTAGGATTAAGTGGGTTGAAACAGGAAGATGTAAAAGAGAATATTAAGTTCAGGGTCAGGCATGAAAGAGAAACATAAATTCATATTTCATTATTATATTTCAATATCAAGAAATTATATGCAAAAAAACCCAGTATATGCAACAGAAGTCAATTCTGGGATACTGTTGGAGGACTAACCAGAATACCTATTTGGTAAGATCTATAGGTAACCATACCTATTTGTATAATGTTTAGCAATGGTATGAATAGACATATATTTCAGGCAAATATATTTTATCAGCTATACCTAGAATGGTCCAACAAGATCCCTGGGAACACACAATTCTTCCGGGATCTACACTTGCACACAGCACACAGTGTCTGGGCAGCAGCCCAGGCGTCGGATCCAGCATGTGGACACAGGCTAAAGGGCAAGCACACTGTGAAACAAGTAGCCTTCACTGTGTTTATAAAAAGGGTGGTGGCCCTCCTTGTACAAATTGTCCTTGTGATGTAAGACTTTATTCCATCTTGCATATAATCAGTATATGCTAATGGTTTCATAACTTTGTAATTGTGCCCTTTTAATCTTTTTCATCCATGCAAACAGATAGTAAGGATAATGTTAAATTGAAATTTAATCCATTCTGGGAATATAACTTGCTGGGAAAAGAAAATTAAGAGATGAAAATGTTTAAGTAGCCTTAGCTGTTCTTTTATGCCAATATTGTCCTCCCATCAACCAGCTTTGCTTTATTCCAAACTGTGTCTGTCCAAGTTAAAGTATTTTCCTAAATTATATTAATTAAGTTCTGCTGAACTTCTCAGCGTGGACTGTCATCTAATATTTGTTAGTTAGCTAAAGGGAGAGATTCAGCTCACAGATTAAGACTCCAATTTAGCTATCTGCTCTGAATTTCAGAATCACACAGCTGCTCAAGGCAGGGACAACACTGAATTCAGAGCACTTTACACAGGGCTTGTCCAGTCAGGTCTTGAAAACCACTGAGAACCCCAAACCTCCCTGGGTAACTGGTTACAAATGCTTATTTTCATAGAGAAAAATTTTCCTTATGTGTTACTAGACCCTCCCCTCATTCAGCCCACCTTCTCGTGTTCTTCTGGCATGACTTAGGTAAGAGCCTGGCTTGGACCTCTTGCCAGCATCCCCTAGGCACTGTGGGGGCACTGTTATGGCCTCTGAGGCTGTCTCTCCTCCAGATTGAACAAGGAATTATTGCTCTTGAACAGGACATGTCTGTTCGACTGAGCCTTGACAGTGGTGAATATTTTGAATTAGATGACATCCCAGCCTGTCAGGAGAAAATACATGTGATCATTTGCCACACAAAAGAAAAGGCTCCTCATTGTGGGAAGAAGGAGGAATCCCTCCACAGATGGCATCTGTGCAGGGGAAGATCCATGAAATGTCTGTCTGATGCTGCACACAAATGGAGTTCCCAGCATTGAAAGGGAACTAAGATTTCCTCACTATCCATATTTCTGGGGTTTATCCTATCTTAAGAAAACAGCCATTTTACCACCCTCTTTATTGCTGCAGCCCCTGGTGCAGAGCACAAGCCCATCTCACTCAGCCTCCCTCATCTTCCAGTCCTCTGATTATCTTCATGGTGCTATGCTGAGCTCACTCATGCTCATCAACACCTTTCCTGTACACAGGCTCCAGGACCAGAGGAAATATTCCATGTGTGGTGAGTGAGAGTGCTGAGTTGGTGGGGAATAAACACTTCCCAGATCTATGAATTCCATGAGACCTGTGTGTGTGTCAAGTCTCACCACAATCTTTGTCTTCCAAAAACTGCATGAATTGCAGTCTATTGCAGATTTTTTTTCTGCCAAGCCAGGTGAGGAATATATGCTGAAGCAGAAATACATGTATTTTAGAGTAAAATGCCTTCAACCAGTTTCTAAAACCTAGAAACTGTTTAAATTTTGACAGACATTACTTATTAAATACAACTTGTGAAGTAATAGGTTTGCAGTCTTCTACTTTCAAATGGATAAGCAAGTTCTAAAACGTTCCTATTTAAGAAAAGATCAAGTGGAAAATATTGCTGTCTGCTTTTGATGTAAGAAACCCAGGCCTGCCTCTTTTCCCAGTGAGATTCTGTAGATGTGAAGAACTGGTAGATTATTGTTACTGCACTTGCCAAGTCATGAAAACCAACTAATTATGAAAAACAATTTTTTTGCATGATTTGCCACATCTTTAGAAGATTTTAGAGAAATCAAAAATTATTTCCTTAGTGCTGACATGATTCTAGTTACTTCCAAACATTAAAATGTAAAAATATCTTCCATAGGCCTTATGGGGAGGAAAGGACTAGAATACGCAGCAAAAGATTCAGTTACCAAGAAGAGAGTAGAAACATAAAATACTTACTTTGTAATAATATATTCTAGGTCAGATAAAAGGAGTCAACATAGCATTGCATTGAATTTGCACTATTGATGGAGACTATGTTTGAGGAGATGTAAATACGTATCAGTAGCCTGAAATGTTATGAGAACTGCTTCTGGAAGTAGTGCAATGGATAGCAAATGGATTCTTTCCTACAGGAGATTAGACAAAGTTAAACATGAATACTGTTGAATACTTAGCCTGTAACACAGATGCATTTACAGCAAGGTAGGTCCATATTTTTCACTAATGTAATATTGCTTATTTCCAGAACATGATGGATAAATTTTGCTGTAAGTCTTTTTTACTGGACTAGAATTATGTATGCCTTAATGAAGCTTTATAATCTCCTACAGTTCTGGATTCTTAAAAAAATCCCCACCGTTATTACAGTTGTTACCTTAATATACAAGTTTCTTTAGACAAGACTTAACAGTGCACTTCAACCTTATAGAGTTAAAAGTTACATTTAAAAGCTGTGTGCCAACACAAGACAGAGACAAATACATTACAGATACTATTACAGACAGCATATAATGAATCATACAATGTAGGCAGCTACCAATGCCATTGTCACCACACAAGGAGATACAAAATGACAAATGGCATCAATAACTTTTTTTCCTCATAAAGAGCTAAGCTTTAATTTGGACAAAACCACTTCTAGGCAAGAAGGAGAGCTCTTAGTGAAGCCAAAAGAATATTAGAAAATATCAGGACAACCCAAAATCTCATCCATTTCCAGTCAAGATGAACTAGAAACCACTCTTAATTTTCAAATTAACATTATAATGAACACAGGACAACATTTTGCTGTTACTCCTGCTAGCCCTCTTTATGCACCAAAAGGGAACTGTGCACATCTGTATTTGCTGTACATGTGTTATGTGTATGTAAATGCTGCTCTCCTGCACACACATGACATGGATGTCTTTCACTTTATAAAACTGTGTTGATTTCTCAAGAGTCAATTAATTGTGCATTTAAAGGAAGACGGTATTACTTTAGTAAGATTAAAGGCTACATCAAAGCAAATGCAGGTCTATACAGCCTTAGAATGTAGAACGGCAACACATCAAACAATTATATTTACTGTTAGGCAATATTTTGGAACAAGACCTTCCTAAATTGAGTGCATCCTCCAATAGGAATTAGCCACAGGCATTAAAGCCAGAGGGGAAAAAAATATGTAAGGGCCCCCTGTGACTTGTAACTAGGCACGTCCCAGATACTCACCACAAGACAGTACCACAAACTACGCAAAGCACTACGTGCCTCTTTTTCATCCCTAGGGAGATTACATCTGAAACAATAACTTTTTGACCTGTTTCAGTAAGAAATTTATTATTTGCTATTGACAGCCTCATTGATTAGGTAAGTTTCTGAATATACAGCTGTTACTGACAGCAGTGAGTGAGGGTCCAAAGCCTGGAACCAGTTTGCTTAATTCATGTACTTATTACGGTGCTAGAATTATCTTCCACAATTTGTCATTCTCTAAGTAATGCTTCTTTCCTATCGCTGCTGCAAAATTTCATGCAACTTTAATAAAGTGTTTATCCACAGAGTACAAAGCTTTTACTCTTTCTTGTACAACTTCCATCAGGCTATTTTAAGACAGAAGTAAATCATTATAAATCAGTTACATAGGCTTCTGCCAAAAACTGTCTTTTTCATTGGCAGTACTCCAGACAGTCTGGCTTCTCTATTAGGACGCTAAATGGCCTGATAGCTCACCTGCCACCAGGGTCGTGAAAAACAATGAACAGATAAGGAGCTTCACCAAGGCTGGTCAGAGGCAACAAAAACAGAGAAATAATGTGTAACTTTAGAAGAAGGAACTATGATGAACTGGTTTTGATGAAGAATTACAAAGCACTTTTTCCACAGATGAGAAGTTATAAACAGAACTTTTTAATAGCAGCAAAAATGCTAAGATGGTACCTAGTACAATACTTGGAGCTCCAGTGCAAAGATCAGCCATACGTCAATAATTTAATTAAAAGGCAATGTAAATAAAAACAACAGGCAGTTTCTCCAGCAATACTGAGTAAGCAGTTGCAAGCACTGTGGACAGTGAATTAACTCCAACAGACCTAAAGAAACCGTGCATTTTGATCTCCTTCCATTTACACCAAAAACCTCGGGTGACACTTGTACAACCACTCTCTCAACCAGATGCTGCAGTAACAAAATTCACATCTATCACTTCTTGAGTGCTGAAAGGTAACAGAAAGACTCATATGATAATCCCAGGGGGGCTGAAGAGGAATTTATAATTTGATCTCTAACACAAGTCTGAATTTTAAATTCTAAGTAATCAAATACATTATTCATATCTAGTATACAATTATTTGATTGGTATAATCTTGTTTTGGAAGATAGATTTCAGATAGAATGCACAAAAGGGCAGAGACCATTGGCTATGAACAGTGGAGGCACAGGATAGCAAGGACAGACGTGTAAAGGACTTCAGGTACCAATTCCCTGAGCGAGATCCCTGATTTAGGATCCAAGCACCTTTACGTTGTGTGGAAAGCATGAAACTGCTTGGATTTAGCAAAACAGGAAGATTAACGGAGCAGGACATCACTAAATTCCAAATCCTGATGGTAATCTAGAGCCTTAACTCTGCATGAGACCCAGGTACCTTTATGCATTCAAACTGCAGAGCCTGTAACTCATTTAATGCTGTCTTACAAGCATTCTTTCAAGAAACAGGCTGAAAATTGCCTAGTTCTTTCAAATGGGGTGAGGAAATGGAGGCTCCTGGGTGAAGAGATGAGGAACAGCAGGAACAGGAGGAAAGAGGAACAGGAACAAGGCCATTGACAATATCTAGGAAAGGATTATTTTCAATGGAATACTTAACCAGGTGTTGCAAGAAAATAGAGTCAGTGCTATTATCAGCCTGAGAAGATTTAAATATACATTCCTGATTTCTCAAGAGAATTTCCTGTTTACCAACTTACTGGCAAGGCAGAATGGAAAATGCTTTCTTCTCTTGTTGAAGCTAGGTGACTACAAACATAAGAATTCACAAAACCAAGAAGAAGCCCTGGAAAAAAAAGGCCATGTAACTTTGTGGGTAAAGCATTCCTACGAGAAGGGGAACGCCACAGTCTGATATTTGCTCCTAAATATACATTTTGTACCAAAAGCTATCGTGTACTGAGAATAATCCGAGAAACCAAACCTAGAAGCTGCGGACATCTTTGTGGCTGACTTTCTAACTGTGAAGCAGGCAAGTCATATTTACTTTTGCACTTACCCTTCCATTCCAGGCCATTTATTTACCTTTCTCATTTGGAATAACTCCACCAGGGAAAATACCATGGGAATAACTCTTGGCTTTTTTGATTTCAATCCATAACCCTGCCAGCACTGGAAATAGCCAGCCTGGCTTTCTATCTCTGCAGCCACAGTACAGGCACAGAGAAAGAAAGATGAGGTTGGATTTGGTGGGATTTGTTACAGTTCTAATACTGAGTATGCACATCATGATTAACTAGAACTGACATTTTAGAGTGAGATTCACAATCTTGGGGATTCTGACCCTTCCTTTTTAGAGGGCGTATCTGGGAGAGGAAGAGGATAACAACCCAAAATATCCACTGGCTTCTAGGTGAACTGATTACACAATATTTGGCACACTAATTTATAACATTCTATGAAGAGAGTTGCCCCCTTAGCAAACATATTACTTCCACATTATTGTCTAACGTTCAGTGACAGTAAGGAGCAAAGCAGCCCAATTTGGGTAATTGATGCAAGGCAAAGATACTAAGCAGCTGCGATGTAAGTCTTACATCATCTGCTCTTCAGATTTACAGAAGACAATTTCACAACAATGTGATTACTTGGCAAGGACAGACTTTTCTGAAAGTTTCTCTTTTATTTGAGTTGCTTAACCCTTTCTAAGGCTTCTAGAATTTTTAGCTCCTTGACAAGAGCAAAATATTGAAGGGAAGTAACAGATAAAAAAGCAGTATGAAAATAATGTAGAAAAGTTCCACTTGTTTATTTTCAGTGCTTGTGCCAAAAACCACATCCAAATGAAAGGTTGCAGAAAGTACCCATGCTGTCATAAGCATGTGCTCAATCATCTTAATTCTTATTACTTTGAGAGTTTTCAGTGAATGTTCATTCAAGTTGGAAATTAATTATTCAGTATTCCATTCCTGAAAACAAGGAAATGTTTTCTCATTTTTGTCTGCCATCTAGTGTTAAGAGGCAGAATACTTGTGTTTGCAAAGCCTAAAATATTTGCTAGCACTATACAGTTTCTGTCCATGTCATATTATGCTGATGAAAATAGAAAACAGTTTTCCTTAAAGTTTGACTGAAAAAGTTAGGTTCAAGGAATTACCTCAGACAATATTATTAGCAGAATACTGTTCTACCAATATATGTAAACTTGTCACAGTGATTTTAAGTACCTGGGTTTTTAAAAAATGTGTTTTAGTCTCTTAGGTGATAGTTCTGTATTTTCAGAATACCATCTATAATCAATTTGCCAAATAAAAATAAACTAATGCTATACATAAAAATGCCATTAATATAATAGTTTTTAATCAAACATACAGTGAGAGTACGTGCAAAACTATTTTCTCAAAATAAAAACTCCCATATTTCATAGATCAAGAGTGAGAATACTGGACTGACAAATTTTGGAACCATTGTTTCTGCTAAATATCCAATTTTATCAAACTGCCTCATTACCCATTATGACTTTCTCTCCAAGCAGCAGTCCAAGACAAACATACAAATATGAATGTTAGAAATAGTTAATGGCATTGAAATGTATAGCATTCATATAAATGAACACAATTAACTCTCCTGAATTATTGACACCACAATACTTTGGCCATAACATGACAAAAATCACATGCACCAAAAACTCTCTTTCTTTAAAACAGGAAGATTCACCACAATTGTTGAGCAACTTTATTTACAAGTTTTCATCCTACCTAGAAAAACATGTATTAACAGGTATAATGAGAAAAGGTTTTGGAAGCTTTGATTTTTTTGAATTTAGTAACAGAGATAGAGTGCATTAAAGTCAAACTACTCTCATTGTTGTTGTAAACCAAAATGAATCATGTTTCAAGGGACCACTCTGAATGAGCTTGAGTGCTGGGTATGCAACCTAACAGAGATCAACAAAAACCCATCAATAATAACAACATATTTCTCTTGAAACTTCCCATGGAAAGTACTGAGATGGAAGTATTTTTAAAATAGCTAATGTACATCTTATTAAATTTTTAATATATCTCAAAATTATTTAAATGGGATGATATCTATATTATGTGAAAACAACTACAAACAGAATTGGCCACTCTGAATACCATATGTGGATTCATCTCTCTTATCTAAAAAGTAGTGTTTAGTCAAACAGAATGAACTCATGTTTGACTATTAAGAGAGCCTATAAAATTAGTCTATCATCTTTTAAATAAACTTGAGACAATTTCTTCTTAATGTCATTACTACAGTAAAGAGAATAGTAAATTGGCAAAATGTTTCAGAAGGTGCAGAATTTGTGCCTGGGAATACATACATTTATCTTTTCCTGTCCAGTGTTTTTCAGTTATTTTTTATTGTCTCATGGTTGCTTTGAGAAGCTGATGAATCATGCACCTCTGAACACGTTAGATCAGATAGGTCTTCTCATCCTTAAGGAGAGCAATGTGGCAAGAACATATGGGTCTCTGATTGGACCAGAAATGTGAAATCCTTAGCAAAGGTATGAATCAATACACCATTGTACATATCCCAGTGGTGAGACAAATGTCTGAGCAGGCACAGGAGAGAATTTTACAATGAGATTATGGGATAAACTGTGACTGTTTAGGAAGGAACCATGTGCAGCTAAAAGGGATGACTCCTACTTCCAATACCTTATTTGCCAGTCAAAGAGAGGCAGGACGTGCCCTGGCAGGATGGAGCTTATCATGTCCGAACCTCCTTGTTACTGAAGTTGTAGGTCTTGTTTTGCCTTAGCTTTTGTTGTTGTAAGAAAGCAAGTTACCCTGCTTAAAGCCAGCTCAGACTGTGGCTTCACATGGGCCACTGTTTCTTAAGTCATCTGATGAGATCCAACTCGGCTCAGCACACTGGGAAATGCACTAGAGCTCTGGGGCTTACAGAAGAGCAAACACACCCAAGGAAGCTGCTTAAGCTAACACTGCTACACCTTCTAAACCGGTCTGTACTGTGTTGTCCTCATAGCAGTATTCAGGCTTTTACATGAAGTAACTCATACATCAAGAGTAAGTGAAACCTCCTGGCTTAGCTGCATCTGGTATTTAGGGCAAATCCCACTACAGGTTGAAATATTTGGTTTTAAAATGAGATTAGGCATATATAATGAAATCCTGTGATAAATTATAGTAGATAAATCTTGGAAATACAAGTATACCACCACTGGATAATACAACCAGGTGTGTAGTAATCTACAAACAAGGCAGGCAGACCTTACCTGCAGAACAGGACAGAAAGCAGTAACTCTGGAAACAATTAGTAAGGAAAAGATGAGCACCTGTGTATGGACCACCACTGTACTATGCAAAAGGATATTAAAAATATGTGGCTTGTGAGTTGTTTGTGGCCACTGAGTACTTCACTAAGGAAGCGATATGCCTCGAGTGTTAAATTGTCATTGCATTGGGTTAATGTGACAAGGTTTTGGTTTTGGTGGGGGAGATGGGGAGTAGGACTGCAGGGGTGGCCTCTGCAAAAAAAACATCAGAAACTTCCCGTGTTGGAAGGTGGCAATTCCAGCAGGCTGCAAGATGAACCTGTCACTGGCCAAAGCTGAGCCCCTGTGATAACACATTAAGAAAGGGTAAAAGTTTCTGCGCAACAGCAGCTGGGAGAGAAGGGCGAGAATATGTGGGAGGAACAACTTTGAATGCATTGGGGCCAGTGAAGAAGGAGGGGGAGGAGGTGCTCCAGGTGTTGGAGCAGAGATTTCCCTGCAGGTCCTGGCAGACCCCATGCCAGAGCAGGCAGGTGCCTGAAGTTGGCTGTGACCCCAGGGGAAACCTGCACCGGAGCAGGCTCTTGGCAGGATCTGTCACCCCATGGAGAGAGGAGCCCCTGCAGGAGCAGGTTTGCTGTCAGGACCTGTGCCCCTGCAGGAGACCCACACTGGAGCAGTCTGTTGCTGAAGGACTGATGCTGTGGAGGGGACCCTTCACCGGAACAGTTTGTGAAAACTGCAGCCCATGGAAAGAACTAACACTGGGGAAACTTGTAGAAGACTGTCTCCTGTGTGAGGGACCCCATGCTGGAGCAGGGGAAGGGAAAACCCTCCCACTGAGGAAGAAGGGGTCGTAGAGAGAGTATGTGTTGAACTGACTCCCATTCCTCATCCCCCTGCTCTGCTGTATGGGGAGCAGGGAAAGAATTTGGGAGTGATTTTGAGCCTGGAAAGAATGGAGGGGTGGGAAGAAAGTTTTAAGACTTAATTTTATTTCTCATTACACTACTCTGATTTGATTGGTAATAAACTCATTTCCCTGAGCCAAGTCTGTTCTGCCCTTGATGGTAAATGGTGAGTGATCTCTCTCTGTCCTTGTCTCAATTCACAAGTTCATTATTCTATTTCCTCTCCCCTGACCAGCTGAGGAAAGGAGTGACAGAGTAACTTTGCTGGGCACCTGGCATCTAGACAGGTATGCCCTGCTCTGGGAGATGTGGAGAATTCAACCTGTTCAATTTATAAAAAATACATTATAAAAATTACAATATGTAAGAAATATAATTTTTTCTTTGGGGAATAAAATGAAAGATAAGAAAATTAATTTTACTTCTTTATTTGTGAGGAAGAACAGAAGCAGATAACTGGGATCTGAAACTTTAAGTGTGATGCAACTTTCCTAACCCTCATGTAAGGCATCCATTGCTCCACCTGAGCACATAGCACGTGCACGACTCTCGCCATTGTCACCTGAAGTTTTGGCAGTTTCATTAAGAGTGTGTTTCAGGCAGGCCATGCAGGCAGGAATCTCAGGGCCTGCTGCTGCTCTGAAGCCTGGCTGGGGAAGACCAAAGTGCCCCCTAACCCTGTCTGTCATCGTCTGTCATCGCTCCCTAAGCATTAAGCAGGAGATGGGGGGAGCATATTCCCGAGGCACCTGCAGTGAGGAGCAACAGAGGCTGGGTAGGGGCCCTTCTCTTGCCAGCCCCTTGTTCCCAGTGACTCCACAGAGTGCGGCATCAAGAGCCCAGTGCTGCCAGCAGCGTGGGGCACAATCTGCTCCACTGTGCCCGACCTGAAAGGCAGACATGGCCTGCGCTGCGCCAAAAGCAGCGTGGGCAGCAGCACGAACGGAGGGGATTCTGCCCCTCTGCTCTGCTCTGGTGAGACCTGCCTGGAGTGCTGCATCCAGCTCTGGGGTCCTCAACGTAAGAAGGACATGGACCCCTCGGAGCAAGCCCACAGGAGGAGGGCCATGAAGCTGCTAAGGGAAGGGCAGCACCTCCCCTACAAAGACAGGCTGAGAAAGTGAGGGCTGCTCAGCATAGAGAATGTTGTGTGTGGGGATCTCAAAGCACCTTCCAGTACCTGAAAGGGACCGACACAGCAGCCAGAGAGAACAGAAACTATAGTGACAGGACAGTATGTAACGGGCACAAGTTGAAAGACAGGAAATTTAGGTTAGATAATAGGAAGAACGTCTTTACTATAAGAGTGGTAAGGCACCAGAACAGATTGCCTAGGGATGTGGATGCCCTGACCCTGGCAGCGCTCGAAGCCGGGCTGGATAAAGCTTTCAGCAGCCTGGTCTGGTGGGCGGGAAGCTGGGATCGGATCACCCGTCCCGTTCCAATCCCTCCGCCCTCGGCGGCTCCGTGGGCGGGCGGAGGAGGTACCGCCTTCCCGCGTGCTGCCCTCCCGCGTGCCGCGCCGCACGTCACCGCCCGCCCCGGCGCTCGCGCAGGCGCAGCAGCCCCGCAGCGCCCGGCCCAGCCCTGGCCTCGNNNGCGCACTACTGCGGCCGCGCGCCGCGGGTGTTGTCGTGCTAGGCCCCGCCGCTTCCCGCCCGCTCCGCAGGGGCGGCGCCGCTCGTGAGGGCGCGGCCGCTGCCTGGCGCTCGGTGGCGGCCTGGGGAGAGGGGGGAGGCGGGAACGACTGTCCAGCAGGTACCGCCGCCAGGCCGAGCCGTGTCGCCACCGGGTCGTGGGGCAATATGAGGACGGGGGGAACACGATGAGCGCGTGTTGGGCACGCGGGGCTCGCTGGCGTAACGGAAGGTGGCCCGGGGACAGCGGGGCCCGGACTCGGTGCTTGTTTACGCCGCCGCTCTCGGCAGCGTTTCTGGGAAATGGCGCAAGGCAGGAACAGCGCCCGCGCCTGCCCCCGGGGCAGGAGGTGCGCCCGTGCCTATTTAGCCTGGCGCGGCCGTGGGGCTCGCAGCTCGGCTGCGCGGCGGGCACTCGGCGGGACAGGCGCAACCTAAGCAGAGGAGACTGTAAGTAAGGATGGCGCTGCTGGCGGTGGTGTCGCCTCTGCTGTCACTGTGGAGTCGGCCTGCGCAGCAGTAGGCCTGCGTGCCTGCCTGGCAGCCCTTCTCGGCATTTGTCACAGGTGCTGGAGAAGCCAGGGCGTGATTTTTTGGCAAATAATGGATTTGCGCTTGCGGTATCAGCACAGCTTTGGTGTGCTGTGTAAAACGCTACTCCACCAGTTGCGCCTTTCTTTGCAGAGGAGGGATTATATACTGCCATTGGCTCATAGGATGGGCACATTTCGTTGAACTTTTCTCTAAGTATTGGTGTCACTTCTCCCCTGCTAGGAATTCTGCTAAGGGATAGTAATATAATGACATTTGAAACATTGTGTCTGCACCGGATAATTTGTGAAGAAACAGTCATCAATTTTTTATATGTCATGTATTGTTTTTATGAAGTGTCACATATTGCTCAAGATGAGCTGAAACTGGTCGTTAGGGAGTAGTGTGTTGAAATGTTGGGGTGAGCTACCAAATGTCCTGAGCAGTAGATACTCGCATGAGATTATTTGGTTTGATTTTAATGTTTATCTGTCTTTACCAAAGGATACATAAGCTTCACCTGTTTTGAACAACTCTGTGATTTTAGTTTAACTTTTTTCTGGTTTGGCGTTTCCATTGTTGGTTTTTGTTTTGTTTTGTTTTTTCTTTTTCAGACAACACTACATTACAGGACTTACTGGCACATTTTTTTGGAATGAAGTAGAAAGCAACATAGAAAAGTTGCCATTATTTATAAGTAATGACAGTTCATTTATCCTTGGACACATATTTATTCTTTTTGATTAACCCAAAAAGTCTTTGGTGGAAGCAAAGAAACAAATACTTGTGTTTCTGTAGACCTAAAGCCTGCTGGAGGGTAAATCATGCTGCACCCCTGAGAGTTTTTCATACGAGTGAGCCTTGGTGTAAGTGGGCCAGGAGCAGAACATTCTGGTATAACAAATACATTTACGGCCATGAGTTTTTATACTACAGAGTTTCCAAACTTTTAACTTCTTCTTCTAAAGGACTTGCAAGGGTGAGCATTCGCATGTCACGAATTAGGAATACTATAGAATCTGTTTCAAAGGCAGTGTCTGGCACTCACAGTGAACTGGTGTCACGGATAGCTCGATTAAAGTCCCACTCGGGTGCTTCGGGTAAAGCAAATAAAAGTAGTCCAGATGCAAATAACATCAGCACAAATCTAGAAAATGATAAGCAAGTTACAGATGTCAGAACTCAGGACGATTGCAACAGAGGCCCAGCTGCAAAGAAATCAGCTTGTGCAAGTGAAAACTTGGAATCTGTGTTAGTAAGTTCAAGCGGCACTTGTCAAGATACTCCAGAAGTTTCAGCATCTACTAAGAACCACCTTTTTCATGTAAGCTACTTTTCTACAAATTTTGGAGAGACTTACAACTTTGTAGCTGATCATATCAACTCTTACTTTAGTAATTCTGTTATGGAACAAGGAAGAAAAAGAAATGCTTTATTACAGGACTCTGAAAGTGAGGAGAGGAATAAACTTGATTCATCAGCAAGTACTGTAGCAAATGAAGAAAAGAGAGTGGACTCAGCAGGTACTTTAGCTCCTGAAGCAGAGACCTTGGGTACTGAAAAGACAAGTACTGCTCACCCAGTTTCCACTAAAAAAAGTATTGCAAACTTTCTTTCGTATCCCAGTAACAGTGTACAAGCTTTTGTAGACAGCTATATTGGTGGGTTGGTTCCAAAGTTAAGATCTGATACAAAAGTTGTTTCACCAGAAAAGGATAAACAGCAAGAACAAGAAGTGACTGAGAAGAGTGATGAGGACAAAGCAAAAGAGGCCAAGACTGCAGAAGAGAGGGAAAAGCATCTATCTCTTCAGAGAGAAAAGGCAAGTCTTTGTTTAGTGTTAATTTATGTATTATTTCTGTATTTTATACAAGTGTGTATATATATGCTACACTAGTGTATATTCCTATATTTAAGCATAGATACATGCACATGTTTACTTACATGCATAAGTATATATCTGTGTATGTACTTACATACATATGTACACATACTTTTTTGTATATGTAGGTATTTGTACTTCCATATAAGTATATGTGTGGTGTTCTTGCCCACAGGAGGGAGGTTGGAACTAGGTGATCTTTAAGGCCTCTTTCAACCCAAACTGTTCTCTGATTCATTGTGTGCACTTTGATAAATAAATAAATATATAAAAATATATAGATTTTTAATAAATGCATACTATATGTATACTATATTACAGATATGTATAAGTACTTAAAAGTAGGTATAGATACATCTGTGTATAAGTATTGAATGTTTTATGTAAGTGTAGATATGTTTATACAAGCTTATGTATGATATATATACATATAAAGAATGTGTATATATGTACACACCTGTGTGTGTGCTGTAGGTACATATATTTAGTTCATATATGCAGAGTCCATAATTACAGACAGATCTAGTTGTGCTATTTTTTGTAGTTATAGTAACTTTACAGTTCGTTTGTTAATGGTTTAAATACCAGGGGGTTGCCCTGAAAATCCATCTGAATGCATACTGATGTGTTTGATTGGTGTATTCTTGCTGTAAACTTTATTCAGTTTTCTACTAAAGAAATAATCAAAAGATTGTTGATAATTTAAGCAGTGCTTACTTGGAACCTGTTGGAGAGGTCTAGTACAACATGCTGTTCATTGCTTCTGAGAAATCTTAAAATAACACGTTGAAATTAATCTTGAAAAATTTTACACATTTCTTAAGAGCAGTTTTATGTTGTCTGTTTGTCTTCTTTAGATCATTGCAAGAGTGAGTATTGATAACAGGACTCGAGCTTTAGTTCAAGCAATACGGAAATCCTCTAATCAAAAAGTCTGCATCAACAGGGTTGAAGAGCTGACCTATCATCTTCTAGAATTTCCAGAGAGCAGAGGAGTTGCAATTAAGGTGCAAAGAGTTTTTATGCTTAGATAAAAAACAATCTGACTAATGATAGGTAGAATAACATAAAACCTCCTTCTGTGCTTTTGTGAACTAGCCATATTTCCTATTTGCAAAGATTACAGATTGGTCTCTTTCTCTAACTTTTTAGCTGGTTCAAGCAGATTCATGTGCAAACTACTGGGAGTTTAGCTAAAGGGTCTTAAGATTGCAGTGTTTAATTTAGAAGCGTACAGCATGGTCATGTGCATAGGTAGTATAGCTTTTTCCAGTGGCAGATAAAGGTCATACACTGTGTCCTCTGGCAGTTGATCAGATGGGAATGTGCTGTACAGTTGATCTGTATAAGCACAGTACTTTCTATGCTTGTTTACATGCTTTCTTCGGAGAGATATGGCTAGAGAACCAGCAAATAAGTTAATGTAATGTAGTCCTGCTTATTTCCTTCCCTGCACTGAGAGGGCAGAAGGTGGGTGGTAGACTGTTCTAGAAGTACTAGCTAAATCACAGCATTTGCCAACATGTGCCTTTTTCCACGAGATGTGGCAAACCTGTGACACAGATTGTAGAATTTCTGGAAAAGTAACCTTTGGGAATGGAGTGCAGGCCAGATAAATCATCTGGGCAGGGTACAGGTCAGGCATTCACATAAATACATGTGAGTTACTTTATTATGAAAGATTGTATTCACTACTACCATTTTGATTGTAATGCTGTATGTCTTTGTACATTTTCAAAATACTCTGTATGAGAAAGCATTTTAAATTTTGTTTTGATATTAGTCTACTTAGAAGGCATTTCTTGTTTTGAAGCAGTATGGTACTTATTAAGCAAATCTGGGGTTTTACCTGTACTTGGTGTGCTTCATACTCGAGTCTACACTTGGCTGATGTGATACTAAGTCAGTAAAACTAAACTGGTAAATATAGCTTTCCTAGCTATTCAAAATATTTACATATCATCTGGATTGTTTAATTCTGATAGGTAGCTACTATAGAAATGAGGTGTGTACAGCATAATATTGGCATGCTTTCTTCCATTTGTAAGAGAAAGACATGGGTAAATAGAGATTTGAAGAAGTTTTCTGCCAAGTTTAAGTAGTATATTAGATCTGTACTTTAACACCACACTAATAAGTATAAGAACGGATTATTTTGCTTTAAACATGTGGTTAGAATGAAATATCCTTATGTTTAACAGGAAAAATTAATTCCGTGCCTGTTGCGACTGAGACAGGCTAATGATGAAAGTCTTCAGGCTGCTGTTAGAGAAACTTTAGCTCTGATTGGATATACAGACCCTGTGAAAGGCTGGGGAATTCGAGTCCTCACCATTGATGGAGGAGGAACAAGGTAAAACTTCTGGGACTTTACGTACTTGTAACCTTTTTAATATTGTAATCAGAAGTAAAATTTCAGTCTCTCTTTAACAGATAAATGCCCAAACAGGCAATTTATGAGTTACATTTCTGTTACATTTGACTATCTAAGGGATGGGTATTGGTTTTTTATGCATTTCTGCTTGAATGGTGTTTGTTTTGGTGGTCATTTTGCCGTACACAGTTATTTCTCTCTATCCCAACAGAGTTCACACTGCTGCATGCCAGATATTATTTCATGCTAGAGAAGCACAAATCTGTCTCTAATGCATCTCTGCCATTATTTCAGATGCACTGAGTTGAAGCCAAGCAAACCCCACACTGGAAAAAACTATGCCCCAGTGGGTATTATATAGTGTTGTTAAGACCAAAATATAAGTGTTGTGTAGTGGGGCTGCAGCTAAAATCTGTCCTTAGTCTACATCCACAGAACTTGATCACCCAAGCCCTTGCTATAAAACAATATGGCTGTAGCTATTGAATACTATTTTTGGTATGCCTGAGTATGTAATTCCTACTTAGTTTTCATCATTCTATTTTAAGTGTTCTACTGCTCTTTTATTTCCTGAAAAATTCAGGATTCTTACTATTGCAGTTATTCAATTATAATTAATTATAATGAAGCAATGGTGATTGAAAAATGGTTAGGGCTATAAGACTGCGTTTGTATGTGAAGGGGAATTTTGTGTTTCAGGGGTTTAGTTGCACTTCAGACTCTACGGAAACTTGAAGAACTAACTGGAAAGCCGGTTCATCAGCTTTTTGACTACATCTGTGGCGTAAGCACAGGTAATTATTAAGCCATAAGTTGGGGTTTTGCTATCAATGTAGTAAAAGAACATCTGAGAATAAATATAGGTTTTGCAGTTTCTGACTTAGAGTGTAAGCTGGGAAGGTACAATTATGATTTCTAGAGTCTTTGTTTCTGAATAAGAACTTTAGGCAGTTCATGACAAACTTTTGGTTTCAAACTGATTTGTCATTTTTTCAATTTACTGAAATCTTCAATTTTCACACAGAAATTGTTACCTTAGAGACTACTAAGATATTATCCCTCAGGAATTGATGCTGAGTCAGTCATGTTTCCTTTATTAAGCTAATATCAATGTTTCAACTTTCATAATTACGTGTCAGAAGAACAGAATGTGCCTCTAGCAAGATCTTGAGTGAAATAAATTAGAGGAAGTGGTCAGTGCTGTGGTGCCCTCTGTTCATATTGGTCTGTGCAGGCTGGAGAAATGGCTTGGCAGGTTCAGTAAAGCCAAATACTAAGCCCTCCATCTGAGGTTGGCTGATGGCCTAGAAACTAGTTCTGCAGAAAAGGACCTGCACATGTCCAACTTGGAAAAAGTTGGACGTGAATATTCACTGTACTCTATGGGAAAGAAAGCTGACCACATTGCTTGCATGGACAAGAACATACCCAACAATTTAAGGGTCTCTGGCTGCAAATGCCTTGTTGTGGGCTCCTCTACAAACCCTTAATCTTTTGGGTATCTTTTTGTACACAGTGGGTGAGTCTGGCAGAGAGCCAAATAGATGATCAGGGGACTGGAGCTCATGGCCTGTAAAGGAGTGTAAAAGCTGGATTTATTTGGTGTTGAGAAGAGAAGGCTATGGGTAGGTCTTTATCCCAGTTCAGCTAATGGGAAAATAAAGAGAAGATGGATCTAGAATAATTTTTTAGGTTCACAGTGATAGGAGAAAAGCCAACAAATAATTTGGAATATGGGAAGTTATAATTAGGTATGGGATCATGTTTTTCTTGCAGGGATAGTCAGACGCTGGCAGAAGTTGCCTGCACAGGCTGTGTAACGTCCACCCATGGAAATTGGCTGAACAAAGTCCTGAGTAACCTTTTCTAATTATACCTGTTGGAACAGGAGGTTGGACTAGATAATGTCTACAGGTCTCTCCCAGACTTAATTACTCCTGTGACTCAAATGATAAGTTACTCCTCCCTAGAAAGCAGGAGATTCCAAAGTGTAAGTTTCGCTTTTAAAGACAGTCATCTTCTTCAGAAATTATGTTAGACCAGTAGCAGCACAGTCATGTTTTCTAACATAGGACGTATGCTGTAGTTTTCTAGTGCAGTTTCCTTTAGAAACCCACATTCATCAAATTTTTTGTTCTATTCAGTACTATTTAATTCAGAATTTATATTAAACACAGAACACCATGAGTAGATAAAGTATGTTTTGAGAGTTTTGCTTAACAGACTCAAAACAGTGGAGGAGAATGTTTAGGTCTTCTAGACAGAATTTGTAGGCACAATATAGTTCCCTGCTTTACATTTTTAATAGTTTTCCAAATAAACACTGCATTAGTTAGTTAACCCTGCATTAGTCAGTAAGTGGTTGTTTCTTTGGAAGATTGTTTCCCTACAAAATCCAGTATCATCTTCAATGATAATAAAGGTGTATTACCTTGGATAGAGATGCCTTGTGTTCTTAAGTCACTCCCACTGCTGTCACTAGAACTAACTTTGGTTTTAATCCTTCCTCAAATTTTGGAATTTATGACTGCTAGTAAGTACTTAGCATATTCTTTTAAATTTTGTTTACACAATTAAACTTTTGTCTGCAGTTGTCCAGCTTACAATAATAAATGAAAAGACATAGCTGGGTGAGGTGGTGCATGTCTGCCAGCACTGCTGGCAGTTCTGTTTGTATTGACAGTACATATGCTGATAGTCTTGCAGCTGAATGAATTGTGTTTTACAAGAGTGATGGATTAAATGACAGGAAGAGTGCCTCTTGTGCACTACACTTCTCTTAAATGCTGCAGTTTTTGTGTTTCTTACTATTGTTCAGCTGTTTTGCTTTTGAAGTTTAGAAATGCCCTTCGTGTGAATTCAGCATCAGTGTCTTTGTAGATACCTTCCACGTGCTGTTCTTCTTTGGGGGTCAGAGGGAGTAAATGTGGGCAGTCACAGAAAAAGGTCATTGCAATGATGCTGCAGTAGGCCCTGCATAATTTGAATCTGCTCACCAAAATAGCAAATGTGTGTGATATTTTAGAACTGGTGCTGGAGAGTTTAGAGGAAGAGAATGTGGCAAAGGATTTGCACGACTTGGGAAAATGGTGTTTCTCTGCTGCTAAGTGTTAAGTCTGCCTTGAACAGAGGCATCTGGTGATTTGGCAATTAAGGAAGTTTCTCTTGATGAAATTCTATGTCGAGCAGGCCCAGATTGCCTTAAGCATGTGTGCTACCTTTTTAAGAAACTGAATCCATCAATGCACTAATGCTCAGCTCTCACAGTGGTGTTGTGAGAATGAAAAAGGGCTTAGAAGTCATATTTCCTTTAAAGCCATCTGTAATTTCCTGCATGTAGCTTTTTCTGCACATGCGTTACATTCTTACTCTATATCAAGAACTGGCGCCTTTTAAAATTAATTTTATTCAAGCCTTTGGCATTTATTTCCAGATTGAAAGAAGCTTGTGTCCTAATTATTCCTAATGCTTAATTACACGCTCTCACAGTATGGCACAATTAGATTTAAAGGTTATGTGTATCCCTTTTAGTTTAATATGTCTAAGAATTGTAGTATTGCATTAATTGTATTTTTCCACAGTGTTTTTAATGGTATTTAGCAGCAATCCTTTTGAATGCTGTTATTTTGTTCCTACAAGGGTAGGTCATAATTTTTGTTAGGCACACACTAGATGGCAGCATGTATGAAACTAATTATAATGAAACAAATTATAAATGGTTGCAACCAAATGTAATACAGACTACTGAAATCTTGTTTATTTTTACAGAATTTTCCTGGATCATGTCTACTGGCTTAAGAATTTGCATGGTTGCAAATAATACTCCAAATAAATTTTTAGTACCACAGCAAAGATTTCTCTTGTTTTGCTTTGCACGTAAAGTAGTGTATTTCATTTGCTTTCTGCCATGTGCTTGTTGTAATCTGCAAAACGAAATAATGTAATTTTTCAACTTCTCATATTTCTGTTTTTGAAAGGAGATTTTTTCTATCTTATATATGTTCTTTTAAAATATGGCTTGTGATCTCTGACCAGGAATTTAGTGATATAAATGTAAATTTGACTTGCTGTTTCAAGACAGATATTCTGTTAACCAATTAACTACATTAACTCGTAATCCATCTTTGTAATCTTACTCCAAGATGCATTTTACATTGCAAAATATTTGGTTTTTTTCAGGAGCTATATTAGCTTTTATGTTGGGGCTGTTCCACATCCCCCTGGATGATTGTGAAGAACTGTACCATAAATTAGGATCAGATGTTTTTAAGCAGAACGTCATTGTTGGAACAGTCAAAATGGGCTGGAACCATGCCTTTTATGACAGTGATATATGGGAAAAAATGCTCAAGTAAGTAAAAGATGATCAGGTGAAAAAAATTATTGCAATGTCTGAGTGCATTTGGTTTTGTTATTGCTCCACTGGTATGCAGATTCTTAAAACAACTAGAAAGGATTAACTTATACTCTCATTCTTTGAAATAGCTGTTTTCATATTTACCATAATGTTGAAAGCTTTTAATGTAATGATTTGTGTTTCTGGGAAATAATGTAAGCTTTACTGCACTGATTTCTGATTATATTCCTGTATGCTTGCCAGCTCTGCTTGATCTGACTCATTACAGATTTGCTACAGATTTTACTAGCCACCTGCTGTGCCTTTTTTTCTTAAAGGAGATTGGTGAGAAATGAAATAATGTGCTGTAGTAGGGATTTTTAATGTTTGCTACTATATTGGAGAGCTTTGTCCGTGGCTGCTTTCTTTGAAAGGGAAATGAGCTGTAAGGGTTGCAATGAAAAATTATCCAGTGTCAGCGTTGCCTATGAAGTGTATTCATGTGCACTGATTGATGGCTATTCAGGAAAAGCCACTAGAAAGAATTATTATATTACAGGTTTTATTTCTTAGTTTTTTACATCTATATTTGTATTCATTGTTCAATTGTTTATAATTTTTAGCAACCTAATCTCATAGTTTCCCAACCAGCATAAGTTGATCCTGCCACAGAAAGAACTGGCACAGTCTTTTCTGAGAGAAAATGTTAAATGGTAAAAGGTTCCTTCTTTTAAGTAATGACAAGTTCCAGTGGGAACATGATTACTGTATTTTATGGGATTAAAAAAGTTTTTATGACATAATAGTGGGAATACCAGTGCTGTCTGAATTTTAAGCATCTTACTTTGATGAAGTGGAGAGAGAAGCTTCTAAGCGCTTCTTCGTGCTCTTGCATATTTTCAGAAATAAATACATGTATCAAATTAATATCATGAGCTTTTCTTCTCTCATATCTGAAGGTCTATTTTTAGAAATCAGATTTTTCTGTCTTCCCTCATTACCTTACCCACCCAATTAAAAGAAGTCTTGTGGAAATCACAATAACCTCATGTGAAAGTATTTTACATGCCTTTAGTTAGAACACTATTGTTTTTCAGCTACATGTAGCAAGAGGGAGGGAGAGAACTCCTGTGCAGTAGACAAAAGCAGGCAATTAATATATTATCCTTTGACTAAATTAAAAATAAAATGTGCTGATCAACAAATGACTTCTTGGTGACCTGCAGTGTTGAAGGGAGGTGGAATGCCTGCACAGTATTTTGGTGATGGGATTCCTAGAGGCTTCCCTGTGGTGTGAGGGCCTGGAGCTAAGAAAGGAATTGTAAAGTTTTACAGAATCTCTTTACAGCAATATTGAAGGCCAGGTCTAACATTGCCATAGCATGGGGAATCTGCTTTATGTGTTGGTTTGAATTTAAAAGTATTACTTGTGCTCTGTGTGTTTTTGTAGTTCAAATGTTAACTTGTCAGCCTTGCTTGAAACAGAAGCAATCCATTGACAATGTGCAGACGTGTAATACGTGTTTTGTCCTACCACAATATCGGTGGTATTTTCTGTCAGGAGGTATTCTTGCTGAAAAGAATTAAGTTGCTCTTTCAGCAGGCTAATGTTACATTCATTCATGGGGTATATTATAAATTGCATTTCAGAAAATGTCAACTAATTTTGGTTAACTGACATTTTATTCAGAGTATTTTAGTAAATGGGTTTCATGTGTTCTGTATGTGTCTGTTTTAACTCCTCTTATGTATTACTTGAGTTGCAGTTTGAGGACCAGTTTTAATCATTTACATTATGCAGAAGATTTTACTTAGAACATATTAGTGTATGTAATGCTACATTGAATTGCATTTGTAAGAACCTGGCTTATAGTTCCAACTTTGCTGTTTTCTTTTGACTGTTGTTGACATATACAATTTTCTTCTTGCATGCTGTCTTAAGAAACTACTGGAGAAATTTGGTGAGCAGCTAGGGGTTTTCACAAGCTAGCTAAAATCTCATGTTGGGAATTTACATTCTTGAGAAGCAGTCACTGTGGAACGTAGGATAAAAATCACATGTCCTCTTTTTGCAGGAAAATGGATAATGCACGTGTTTGAGAATACAAGTAATAATACTTTAGTATTTGTTTTGCAGAGTGAAATATAAATTGACACTGCTCTTTAGTGACTAGATGGGCAGCACATTCCATACCAGCACATTATAAAAGTCTCTCCTGTAGGTTTGGTAAAGATGTCATAGTTTCTCGGTACTACTGTTGTTGTCAGAAGAGGGTAAAAGTTGCAATTTTGCCTTTTGCATTGAGTGCTGTTTCTCCAAAGTATTTGCATTACTGCTATAGCCCATTAGAATGTTTCTTCCAGCAGATGGCTGGCAATATGTTCTTCATAGCATTATTGAAATAAGTGTTGCAATATTAGTGACTTGAAGCAATGAAAGAGCAATGTTTGTGAAAGAGACTCGTTGTTTAAGTAGGTCATGTCTAGAGGACATAGGTCACAAACAGACACAAAGAAAGTAAATGGAAAAATAGGATGGCAAAAGAAATGATATGTAAAGTAATAACCAATGAGTGGAACAATGTAAAATGCTTACAGGATTTAAAGTAACTTTAATATCAAAAGTGATTTTGATCCATTTTCACAGGCAGTTTAATGAAACATCTGTATGCTTGTGTTCAGATGGGATGATTCAATGTGTGACAGCTGGGATTGAAAATACAAAAAATACTATGGTGCCATTATATTAATTTACAATACAGTTTCATTTAAAATATTATTTACAGTCCTGGTCTCATTTTAGAGAATATTTCTGTTGCAAGATTGGGGAAGAAGTAGCCAGTGACATAAAGTCAACACACATTAGGAGTCTAAATCATTAACAAAAGTAAACAAGTTAAATAATGTTAGGTAGTAAGACCTACCAGTTTCTTCTTTTCTTTGATAAGAGGGGACTATTCAATATAATTAAAATTAGAAGACTTTATTTTTTAACACAGTATGTGAATAAACTTTGGAATTATTTCTGCTGTGACTTTGTAAAACAAAATTGAAACAAAATGTATTGTGAGACATTTATTTAATATGCAATCACAGTATTAATGCTAGCAATAGAACTAAAATAAATGTGGAGGTGATACTAAACTTTTCTCCTTAGACTGTAATGTCTGAAGTTGCACAGTAGTTTAAAGCATTTCTCATACCTACTCTGGAGTATCAGTTTCTGGCCTTCATGAAAAACAGGATGTGATGAGATAGTTATTAAGTTGGATGGTTCCTATAATTAAGCAGAGGATATTGCTTATGCATTTTTTTAATCTTTGCCTTCGGGGTTTGGGAAAAAATATCTGATACAGACATTTCAGAAGTAGATGAAAGTGATGCAAATCAGTAGATGTCTTTGATATCTCACCTCTGCCAGTCTCATTTCTTTTATTCCCACTTCATGGTTCTGCGTGCCTTCGTTTTCTTCTGTAATCATTTAGCGAGTGCAGATGTCACTCTTCCCCTTCTGGCTGGTGATTCTGAGACTAGAATCAATGCAAAAATAAAACAAAGCAGTGCTACTGGCACAAGAATTGTGTCAGCAGAAGTTTTCCATCGTAGGACTGGAGCCTGCCTGCCTCCCTGTCAAGGACATGTATGCAGCCATCCTTCAAGCGCAGATATATCCACTAGAAGAGCAGCAGATTGTCCTAATTGCACATACAGTCTGCATGGAGGACTGCTGCTGTGGGAGCCTTTAAAGCTTCTTGTATGTTCTGACCTGAGCAGGTTAATAAAGGTCTTGTGTTTAACAGCGGAAGTGCTACTCCCTTCTGTCATGGGTGCAGGCTGGGTGTGGATGGATGATCTCTTTACAACAGCACATGGAATATCTTTACGTGAAAAGTGTGGTAGTATGGAAAACCATCATTGCAGAACTTGGCAGATGCACCACCAGTGTTTGGGTGGGCTGTGTTCTAGGAGAGGAAGAAAGCTTGCTGATTTAAAGTAAAGCCTGTTTGGAATCATGGGTGACCATCCACTTTGTAGGAGTTTTATACCTTTATTGTAAGCAAATCAAAGTTGAAGTAAATGGTGAGTTGAGATTACTGGCTAGTATGGTAATTTGTTCCAGTCTCCTGTACTGTGCAGAAGGGCTACCTTTTAGTTAGCAGTGGGCATACTGACCCTGATATGATGAGAACTGACAATGCTGACCATTAGTATTTATGTGAAAAAATATTACCCCAAAAAGGAATAGTAAATGCATATTGGATTACTGTTATGGAAGACTATATGTAGATGTTTTAACTTTCTTCTAAATCATATGGAGTGCCACCTTTCTCTCTGTAGCTTTTTTTTCTGTAACCACAGAAGAATGATTTTTCATTACTGTAGAAGCATTTAATAAGGATGTTGGTTTTTTTGATTCCTAAATGTAGCAAAGTATTTTGTCTAACTATGTAGTTGAGTAATCCTAATGATTTATGGTTAGGTATGTCAACTGCATAACTTGCATCAAGACCTCTTCACTCACTCTTATTTCCAACAGACAAGAAGGTTTGAAATATTGGTCCATTGAAGTCAATTGCAGAAATCTGGTTTTTAAAGTGAAATACAAACATTGCTTCTTTTAATTGCAAAGGTCTCAGATATAAGTATGATAAAAATGTACGTCTTGTTCATGCTAAACTGATGGAGCATTTTCAATTTTTTGCACTTTCTTGTAGAGAAAAAATGGGCTCAAATCTTATGATTGAAACTGCAAGAAAGTCCAAATGTCCAAAGGTAAGTACAGTTTTCTAAGGTAAATACTGATTGTATATTTCACAAGTACTTCTAAGAGTTTTGAGTAAATTCTGTACCTTGAAGAATATTGAATAGACAATGTGAATGTTGAAGAGCTCTTTAGGTTTCCATATGTGATAATCCATGCTTTTAAAGGATAAAAATTAATTAGGTTGTTAAATTTCAGCAGCAATTTTAATACTTCTGGTATTTTTTAAATTTTTAATACTTCTAGTTGGAATGTATTGCAGAGATGTTAAAAAAATTGTAAGCTTTGAAATACTGGGTCAACTTTTTGGTGTTGTGTAAAGCCTGTTTTCTTCATGTAAGAATTATTAACAGTCCTGGTTTCTCCATTTTAGAGAATATTCCTGTTGCAAGATTGGGGAAGAAGTAGCCAGTGACATAAAGTCAACACACATTAGGAGTCTAAATCATTAACAAAAGTAAACAAGTTAAATAACTTTAGATAGTAAGATCTAATTTTAGGTAGTTAGATCCTGTCATGTCAGCTGTGAGCTGTGTTACTGTGTTGCAAGAGGACAGGGTTTCTTTCTTTGTTTGGAGTACCTGGTTTTCCCCAGTCACATTCTTGGGCTCCAGGATCTCTTCTCTTCCTGTATGATAGAAAAGGCAGCAAGTCATAGGAGGGGTGTTACATACAGCAGCAGCACAAGAGTGAAAGATGAGAGAGCATGGGTATTTTATTTTTGGTGAAGGATAGGGTGTGAAGAAAGAAGAGAAATATAATAGGATATATTTCAGAACAATCTGTAATTAACAGGTGTTTTGGTGTCATAGCACTATATTCAATGCTTTACTGTTAAATGGAAGATATTCACATTTTTCTAAACATAGAAACATGTGCCTTACTGACTGCGTTCCTAGTCCATGTCTAAAACAAGGACATGAAAAGGCTGGTGTGGTATGTTGCTTTCTGAGAGAGAAGCTATCCTGTGTTGACTTGAAAGTTATCTTTGAACCGGGATCTTTGGCTTCCTTCCATGTTCTTCAGTAATAAAATGTGAATATAAATAGAGTTGAAACTAGCTGTTCCCAGTAATCACTTTATAGTGCTGTCAGTGGTGGCACTCTATACAAGGCGCAGCAAAATCAAAATAAAACATGCAATTTGTGCTCTTCTGCTGTTAAATTCATGGGAAGATGGATTTTTCCAGAAGGTGCTGAACTTTGCAACTTAGACTGCTGTACATGGGCATTGCCAAAAATGAAAGCATCCTTTTAATAAGTTTTCTGTTAAATTTTCTGAAGTTATTTTTCTTACTGCTTCTGGTAGTGCTTAGAACTAAGCCTTCCTTTTGAGAAAAACAGGAAACTTTTCCTCCATCAAATGATGGATTGCGAATCAGGCAGTTTGCTTTTGCATTATAATGTGGAAGTTATGCTTTCTTTCCTAGAAGGATGAATTTACAGTGAGTAAAATTGTTTAAGTGGCTGAAGAGTGTAAAAGCATACAGTGATATCACAGCATCAGCTGTGCTGTTGAGTAACATTTCATGAAAACACACTACTCTGTAAAACAGTAAACAAGATGGAATTGAACACTCACTTGGCTGCTGAAGAGGGTTGTTCCGACAGTGGCAGCCAGGCTGCATCACCTCTAAAGGTCTTGCACGTGCTGACACTTACCCATAACTACATGTACTTTTTCCTTGTGGTTAGACCTGTAAGATACATTCTTTTTGTTGTCATAGTTGGGGTTAATTTCAATGGAAATACCATTTTGGCTTTTCACTTTGATGAACATATGTGATTTCTATTACTGACATTTCATATCCTTACGAAGAGAACATGAAAGACTTATGTTTGATTCTTGTGCAGGAGAGATTCTTACTACAATGCTTTAACTCTGATTGCAATATTAAATAATCATTTTCCTGGAGAGAGAAATTGACTTGACAGTTCTGACATTCATATTTAATGGCTTTGTTGTATTGCTGGTTACAGACTTCTGAGAATGAAATACTATTCCAAAAGAAAAGGTATTTTAAAATCATATAGTTGACACCAGCATTTTGTTTCAATATCTTATATATTAATAGAAACAGAATACCCAGTGGAAACAATTAATTGCAGGGTAAAAATAGCATTTTCTATAGGGATTTGAGTCTCGTGTGTGTGTTTTACTTTCACTTCTTAAAATTTTGATAAACATTACAAAAATGTAAATAAATAATGAACTTAGTAAGATTCCAGAGGTTCATTAATGTATAAGTTGAATTTCATAAGGTGAGAAGCTGTCATTCTCATATTATGATTATTATCATCATATATAGCTAATTTTGTTCCTCCTCACTTACTAGGTAGCTGCAGTAAGCACCATTGTAAACAGAGGAACACCACTGAAAGCATTTGTGTTTAGAAACTACAACCACTTTCCTGGTGTGAAGTCCCATTATATTGGAGGCTGTCAGTATAAGCTGTGGCAAGCAATTAGAGCATCATCTGCTGCACCAGGTTACTTCCAGGAATATGTTTTGGGCAGTGATCTTCATCAGGTAAGTTGAAAACTTCTCCTTGAGTAGATATTTTCCAATTTTACACCTGAAAAAAGCCATGGTTTGAATCTCTGAATCTAAACTAAGCAAATAAGTTGGTAGCACTAAGGAAGTCTAGGACCGATGGGTTAAGAAAGGATATTTTTACCTTCTATAGCCCTTACAGAGCTAGAAAGACTTAAAAATCTTAGTCTTCTCAATACAAAGGTAAGCTCTTCTGCAGTTGCTTTCTTCTCTGCCTGGAAAGAAACCTTATATGAGTTGTAAATTGCCTCTGACTTCCCGTTTGCGACTGGTATTTCACTGAGCATTATTTCACTAAATAGATGGTGCAACTTAAAAATCTAACAATATTGTGAAATGTGGAGAAACAGGTTATACGCTCAGCGGTGTTTTTATTAATGCACAATTGCAGTTCATGGTCTACTTTTTAATTCTTTCTATTCATAACTTATTCAACTTTACCCTGCTTCTGGGCTAGCAAGAAGAGTAAGAGATGCCACAGCAGTAAGATAAACTCAGAGGACAACTGCAAAAGAAATTCCCTTGAGGATAAAGCAGTGTCTCCTATCAACAGTGCATGCTGTTTTATTGTATTACAGCCTCTCTTGGTCACCCTGATATGTAAAGAACAAAGCAAATGAATTTCTTCAGTAGTTTTTTAACCATAGGGTTTTAGTCCTCCTGTGCCCCTGTATTATTCTGCAGTTCTTCAGGTTTTCAAAGAATGCTTCTTGCCATGCATACTAATTTAAAACTATTTGTATTTACCTGATGCAGATCTTTGGCAGAAAAGACTACAAAGGGTGACTGAACCACAGACCTTCAATAAAGAGAGCATAGGACTGAATCACTTCAGTTTAATGAAAGCATCTGTTACATTTCTGTTGTATTAATTCATATGATGG
>VWYI01007500.1:0-27588 GCA_013399455.1 Anthoscopus minutus | reverse complement strand
CTCCTTGCACAACACCTGAACAAAACAAAATATTACTACTTTCATTCCTCATAACCTTGTTCTCACTGCACAGTCCCACTGCCTTCAGTCAGTGAGGTCAATGAAGGTATAATCTAAAAGAACTAGATTTTTCTTTTCTGATGACAGTCAATGAACTTTGTGCCACAAGCAGCTTAACTCTTACTAGAAATAGATTTAAGTACACACACAGAAAAAGAAGAGACATAACTAAATTCTCACATTTCAAAATTGAGTTTATGGGTCTGGCAGAAAAAAAACAACCAGTTTTTCACTGGTAAACTTAATACTTAAAATATTGACAAGTTGCAGCTACAGAACCCCAGGATGTACCAAGAAAGGCATCATATCAGAGAAATTTAGAACTAAATGGAACTCAAGAGTAACATACAGCATTAGAGCAAAGAACATCAAGAAATCACAGTGCTCAGACAATATCCCCAAGGAGATGAAAGCACCTACAGCAAGGAGTATATGAGGAACCAAAACCACCTGCACTCATAACAGGTCCTTTCAGTGCAGTAACAGCAATTTTCAGGTATGTTACACCTATACATAAACCAGATGACAGTATTACTACATATATTTTAGAAAACAAAAACTTTGCCTTAGATATTTACTTGTGCCTGAAAGCAAGAATACCAATCTGTAAATAATTTCTAGAATGATATTTTAAGCCGGGTGTGATTCTTTAAATAGATTTATGGCGCATGGTAGGTAATCATAAAAGAACTATTTCATCTCACATGAAGAGTTTCCAGTAGAATTTGTGATTATGTGAATTTACAAGGTTAAAAATATGAGAAAAATCTCAATTTCTTTTAATTTGGAGTCCTATTGAAGGAAGTTTATTAATATAAATTCAATAATCTAGTTTTTATTGAGTAGATATCAGAGCATATTCCAAAATTAATACTCTGTTCAAACAGGGCAGTAAAGAGTCATACATTCTGAACTATAACTGGAATTCCATTTTGAGTGGAAAAAATGTTTACATAAATGAAAAATTTCAGAAAAAAAAATCACAGAAAAACAAACAAGCAAACACCCTGAAATGTTAGGATCCTAACCCCTCAAAGTACTGATTCTCTTGCCATATTATAAGAGAAATTAAGAGGGAGAAGGTGTTGATGGTGATGTTGACATGCCTGAAAATTTAGTCTCAATGCCACTAACAGCATCATTATTAATATAAACCCAAGTGTGCTTTTTTTTAACCTAAAGTGGAGTCAGGGCTTTCCAAAAGATTATGATGATATTATAGGGGAATACGGGAATTAATAAATTAAGCTACTGCTATTTCATTTTGCAGCCAAACCTTCTGGGCAATCGTTTCTATGGGGATTTTTTGTGGGGATTTTTGGGGTTGGTTTCAATTGGTTTTTTGGTTGGTTGGTTTTGGGTTTTTTGGTGGGGTTTTTGGGGTTTCGTTGGTTGGTTGGTTGGTGGTTTTTGTTTGTTTTGGGGGTTTGTTTGCTTTGATTGGTGGGTTTGGGGGGGGGGTGTTGTTTTGGGGGAGTTTGGGGGTTTTTTTCTGTTTGGTTGGGGTTTTCTGGGATTTTTTATTTGTTTTGGTTTTTTATTCTTACTGCTTTTTATTATTGGTACTGACTATCTGATCCCAAAAGAGGAAGCACGTAGAGAGGAGGATGAAGAGAAATTAATGGGTAGACAATTATACTCCATCAGATGCACTTGAAATTAATCATGATGAAATGTACTCAGGCCGTTTTTCTGACTTTTGTGTCTATGAAATGTTCAAGGGGAAACCTCAGTAATGATCCAGCTTTCTACACATTGATTTTTAACTTTAACAGTGTTGTCATTTCAGCCAGTAGAACTCAGATAAAGACTAAAATGTTTTCTTTTATTTGGGAATTAACAAATGCATGTAGGAATTTCTGCAGAATTAAGGTAAAGAAAATTAAAGGGATGGTTGCATGAAAAGGGAAGATGATCAGAGAAAGGAAAAGGCAGCAGTTTGGGTTTTATTAATGAAGTTTTTAAATGTTACAAATTTTGATGTGGTTTTAGTATATACTAATTATTAATGTCATCAGTCAGAATATTCCATGCCAGTTCATCAGCTGCATAAAGTTCATCCACTGGGTTCCAATAAGAGAAAATAGTATGTTTGTTTATGGCTCATCTGTACAATAAAATTAGGGAAGTTTTACTAAATTGAAAATTAGGAGAAAATAGTTCAGTATTTTTTTTTTCATTAAAGACTTCGTAAATATCTCTTAATGTTCATTTCATACTTACTAGGTGTTTGGACAACAGAATGTGCCACAGGCAAATACTATGTGTGAAAACTGACCCACCTCTTTTTATATTAAAAAAAATTTCTAATATAAAGTATGAACACTAGTAGGCAAAATTAATTTAAAATTTTCCAGTTTAAGGTACTGTAAGTAACTCTACTTTTAAGTTAAAGACTTAAAAAGAAAATATTGGTTTTGAGTGGTTTTTAGTATTGTTTTTAGTGGTTTAATACCAACAACAATCATTTTTGGGAGAAGATTCCACTTCAGCAACTGAGCTAGTTTCACCATTTTAATAACCAATAAACTCAAATTTCCTTAACATGTCAATCCAACAACTAAAATTGCTCAAGAAGCTCCCCACTCTAGTAAGAGCTTTGCCAGAACAATGGGCGATATTCTCACAATTTTCAGAGTCTGAAGTTCCAGAATTACAAAACAGATTTTATATCCAGAAGGCTTTCAGGATCAGATCTTCATTTTAAAGTGCAAACATCCAGAAGCTCTGCACATTTTACTTGTAAAGATTATTGAACACAACAGTAATATGAATACTAGAGAACATTTGTTACATTGGTATAGCACAAGACCAATTTTATATTTGAAGGGTCAAATGTCAGGACGATCAGTGTCAACCATGTAAACCAAACATAAGCAACACATTTACTTGAGTTCACAAATAAAATTAAATTTTGTTTTACATGGGATGACTAGTACCTAGGCACTTCAAGTTCTAATACAGTGACTCCTTCCATCTTAACTTCCCCATCTGTAAAACAGGAATCAAACTTAACTTCCTAACTCAGTGGATATGAGAATTAGCGAGGGAGGCTGAAAGCCCTTTGAAGATGAGAAGTGCTCATCATTATTATCCAATGGCAGCATTCCAATTACAGGCTCTCGTCCTTCTTCCTTTAAAAGGTGTCAAACACAATATAACACTCCATGCATCACAAAGATTAAATATGTCTAATATGACAGGTCTAAGATGGACAGGATATTATCTTAACGAAGTTACATGCAAATATAATTACTTGTTTGCTAATTCATTTCATTTAACCTACAAACGCTGTCAGTCTGCTTTCTAAAAATGAAGAACCCCAGAGCTCTGCCAGTAAGGGGGCATTGTTTCTTAAGAGTGTATGTGAAACAACCTCTTCTTCCTACTACCTCCACCATGTCAGACCTTTTATTTCATTTTGGTCTCATTAAGACATTGTGAGAATTTCACATTTCTTGGATATCTTGGATTCTTTTAAGTTAGTTTTTGTCTTCAGCACTCTGCCCAGCTGCCACACACTTCCTATTCATGAATTAATCCTGGTTTTATTTTCATTTTACTGAAGCAATATCTAGAAGCAGATATTTTAAAGGTGTTTAAGCACCTGTAGTAACTGCAGGCTAAGAACAGGTTTGTTTTAAAAAATTCATAAGGCCTCTGTCTGAATATTTAAGTAACTAGATGCTCTTAAAAACCTTCTTTTCTTGAAGTCAGAGAATGAAATATCTAAACAAGGATCCATGTGTTTTGATATCAGCAGGATGCATCTTCTGAAGAGCTCACAGACAGCTGATTCTCTAAATTGATCTCCAAAGTAGCAAGTACCACTTCATAACAGAAACAAAAAAAAAAAAAAAAGGCACTGTCACCATCAAGGCACATAGAGTCCCAAAAATTCCTTGGGGACAAAGGTGCTCATTTCAGAATGACAGGTTTTCTGCCCCAACAAGCACGCCCTGGGTGTCCTGTTTCTGCACAAGGCAGGCAGAGCCGCTGCAGCCAGGCTCAGCTCCATGGAGTGAACACAACTTCTGGCCCTGCTGGCAGCTCCTCAGCTTGGATGTCCCCAGTGCCAGCCCCAGCTGCCACAGCCCCACCAGTGTGGCACTCACCCCATTCCCTCATTAGCAGCAGAATGGGGCCACAGGGGCAAGTGCCCTGCACTGCTCAGGGACACACAGGTAAGCTCGATTTTGCAATATAATGAAGGAAGTGAAGTAAATGAGAAGAGCTCCAAAAGCATGTGAACAGGATAAAGAGAGCACTGAATTTTTTCTTTGCTTTTTCTCAAAATTTTCATGTCGGGCTAAGCCAAGATGAAAGCATGAGCTGACAATCCTCAGCTAACCTGCTGGAAGTCGAATTTTACAGGTTAAATTCAATGAGGGATTCAGAAACCCACTGTATTCCTTATAGCAATCCAACTTTATTAAAGAGTTTTCGAACATACCATACCTTTGAAAAAAACAGGTGACGGCACCTCTAGCTTCTGACCTAGATATTTATCTTAACAGAACTAGGATTTACAAAAAGCTCTGCAAAAGGTGCTGGTCTTTCTAATCAGTTTAAGCAATAAAGAATGGGATTTTTAAGGCTCACTTTCCCATGAAACTACAGCCTTATCCTTTCATGTGGCTCTGCAGGTCAATCCTACAGCATGTGCACAGGCAGCCAAGACCTTCATTTGCTGCAGCAAGGCACACAAACTCACAGGAGCCTGCTGATCTTTCAAAAATGGCAAGAAATACTGTATTTTGACTTATTTTAAGCACCCCTGCTACACTGTCAAGGGAATAAATTCCAGAGAAAATTCCTCCCCATTGATAGGGACATCTTGCCAGAGAAATCTAGACAACAAAGAGATTTTAGTTCTTAGGGGGGTACTTGCATTTTCTGCAGATAAGACCACTTAGGAGTCATCCTTTTCTGTTAATAATCACTGATTTTTAAAAACAAGTTAAATTCTTCTTCATGATTGTCTAAAGATTCAAAAGGTTATGGGTGAAGGGTGAAGGACAGTGTTCACTAGGATTATAATTGCCAAGCCATTTGAAACCTATTTTAGAAGAGGAGCACATAGATGCACTTAGAAGTTTGATGTTCAGACATACAATTAATTTTCCATCATCTCATGACAGCAAAGAAAGAGGCTGAGAAATGATTGATAGATTACACTTCAGAGAAACAGAGGGATATCTGTTTGAGCAACTTAACTTCGTCTTGTCAGTTACTTTGCAAGAGACTGACCTTTTTAATTCCCATATGAACCTGAAGTTAGAGCAGAAAGGGCCTGCTACACACACTGTACTGACAGCTAGAAACACTTTTTTTTCCTTAATACTAGAACACACATTCCTTTATCTTAAATTCCTCAAGGGTGGAGCAGTTAGGCTTTGGCCAAAAGAGACACTGCTGGAAGGGCTGCAGCAGCAGCCCTGGGGCTACAGCTGGATCTGTACAGCCAAACCAGAGCATAATTCCTCTGCCTGCATCCTTCACACTCCAGTGTGGCCCAGTGAGGCTGGAGATCCAATTTTGCAGCCATCCATCTTGATCTGATCGATGAAAGTACAGTCCCTTACAACTGCAAGTCTCAACAGGCAATACTGAATTCTGATTTAAGTAACTTCCAATCCTGACCACCTGAGTCAATGGCCACATCTCTATATTAAAACATTACAGCAAAACATTACAACTTATAACTGTAAATTGCAGAAGACCAAATACAATAATTTCATATCTATATGGGCTTATTTCTATCATTACATTTTCATTTCCTTAACGGTTTTAAATATCTTCTGTATCTCAGATAAATGTGCTAGTTAGACTCCTTGTTTGCATAAACTACAGGTTTCTTTATTGCTATATACACATTCAAGGTAATCTTTCCAAACATCTACAATTAAAAAAAAGCAACAAAGGCAGCACAAAGTAACCTGAAATCTTCCTGTTCCCCTGAAATAAAGGGTGAGTAATTTTCTTTAACAATCTGTTCTGGCTGCCTTAAACAAATCATAACGCCCCTGCTCATCTGAAGACAAACTTTTGAGGAATCCAAAGCTCTGCTGCATCAGCAATAGGTACTACACACAGCAAACAGATTTTCAATAGCATGCTCTCTGCCACCATTAGTATCCCTTTGCTTGGACTGCTTAGATAGAGCAGCTGTCTTGATTTAAGATCTCCCCTTCAGCTCAGCCCCAATCAGAGCAGAATCAGAAACCTGGCAGTGTATTTAAAGTTATTCACTGTAATGAAGCCATACCACACAAGCAAGGAGTCTATTGTCAAAGCATAATTGCCACTGCTGTTACACCTTGGGACCTCCAGACTGGATTACTGTATTGATTTTTACATGGAACAGTTGTGGATCACTTAAAAGTTGCAAGCAGTGGAGAAAGCAGCTATCAACAAAGAACACAACAATTTTTCAGACCCTACATCTGCCCTGTTAACCCTAATACAGCTCAGGATCTTGATGCTGAGCTTTGAAAGGTTAGGTCCAAGGCATTTTTAAGATCACCTTTTTTCCTCAGAGTGTTGTAAATGTTAAAGGAAGACTCCTAGTTTCAATTAATATCAACAGCAGGACATTTTTATTGAAGTAAATTTTAACAGTGGCCTATTGTTTCTGTACAGATCCGATACAGTTCTGTCTGTCTGTGCTTAGGACAAGGTAGATGACTATAAGGACACACATGGCAAACAGGAGCCTACACAAGCACATCTCTGCAGTACATTGATGTTTCTTTTTAATTTCAAAAATATTTTAAAGCCTTGTCTTAAATTTTCAAGCTGTCTCTAAAATAACCAAGCTGTCTCTACAATCCCTTCATTTTCTATGATCTTGCCGAATAGCTCTGAAACAATGCAGCTTTGAGTGAAGCAGCAAGGACCACGTATTTTCAATGGCTGGATGCCAAATATTAAAGTCCTTGTCAAAAGAAATTTTCCAAAGACTGATATTTAACTCCAAACATAAACTATATTTTGGGGAAAACTTTCTCTAGGTAAATCATTGATAAAAATCATCCCCACAAGGAGAAAAAAGCATGTTTCATTCATATACTTGTGAATGTGAAGAAATAACAGTCTGGATGGAAATGTATACTGATAGTCTTATTTTTTAAAAAATAAAGCTTAATAAACATATTGAGATTCATACCTCAGTGGAAACTAAATTGCATTTCTAAATCTTCATCTACAGATATTTGAAAGTACTTAGCGTCTGATGTCAGGTGATTCAGTTTTCAGTGCTTTGAAAATCAAACTGTGTACTTCAAAGCCCAGAGAGGATTTAGGCAGAAATTTTGAAAAAACCCCACCCACCCCAAAGCCAAACAAACTTGAAAACCTACCTTTCAAATCATATATAACCAAAGAAAGGAAGGGTTGCATGATATCTGTATGTCTTAATCCTGGCACGGGTATATTTATTTCTACTGCCTTTGATCAATAAGCAGTAGAAATCCATGCACCTGGGAACTTCAAACAGAAATCACAGCCTGAGTCAGCAGCTTCTCCCATACACAAAGCTGTACTTCTAGAGAGGGTCCTGCTGAGCCAGGATTCCATTTAAGGAAGGACTGTTAAATATGGAAGAAGGCTACACAATCAGGATGAAAACATCACTCACGAGAGAACAAGGCAAACTAGTATTTCCATACTCTGTTACAGGGGAGGCACATGGTTTATGTGTGTTTCCATGGGTGGCTTGGATTAATTACCTATAGCACAGTAAAAAATATGAACCATGAAAATTGTAATGGACTGGTATAATTTCTGGCCACTTAGTGGCTTTATGCTCCCAGCATTTTCCCACACATTGGAAAACAAACAAGTACAGGTGCAAGCTCCTTGTAAATGGGAACAAGCAAAGCTTCCCTAACAGCTGCTTTATCTGCTTGCTATCTCTGAGATAATACTGCAAGCCAAAGCCCTAACTAATCCAACTGCTGTAATAAAAAGGCTGATGCCATCATTTTTCTAATCACTTCAACAAGGTACACATACACAAAGTGATTATTGCATACACTACTGCTCTCTTTGCTTGCAGAAAACTGATCAGCCTATTGATTACAACTTTATATTTACAGTCCAACAATGCAAGTATCTTAAGCTCAGAAAGGAACAGCCTGGCTGTCTGGTTGGATAGTACCCTATCAGAAACCAGTATCTACATTAATATCTATGGCTAACTAAAAAATACCCTCTTTAAAGAACAGCTATGCACTATCTCCACTAAGTACAATTCCTTTCTTCTTCACCCAAGACAGAAGCAGCTGCAATTCCAGCCACAGCCCTTACAGATACACCAGCCCTGCCAGCAAAACCAGCCAGAGGCATTATGGTAATTACAGAATTCTGTCCATTGAAGAGTAGGGTTATTCTGAATGAACAGACACCACTCAGAAACCTCAACGTTTCCGAACAAAAAGAAAAAAGAGAAGTCATGCTTATGCTCTGAAGCTAGTATTACAAGTATTTATGTCTTTGCATTTGGATGGCACCACATCCTAAATGCTACAAACCACAGTCCTGAAATGCTGGGGAGAACAGCTACAGCCTTGCATTAAGTTCAGCCAGCACCCCAATATGGAACCAGACAATAGATGTCCCAAAGAGCTATTTAAGTAGAAACTCATCATTTATTCTTCAAAAATGTTGTTTATTTGCGGATATTGGGAGAATACACGAGACAGGTTTTAAAGAACAAGAATGCTGCAAAACTCCTGGTGTAATCAAGAGATGAAACCAGCAAGTTTATATATTCTTTAATTCTACTACTTTCTCTTATGTTCCTCCCAAATAATAACTATTATTTGAGGTTGACATTGCAGGTATGCAGCACAGGCCTCTGTGTTATCAAGGCATTATGGAATTATACGAACTGAATATTTTAATTGGAATAATGAAAAATTACTTACTAGAATTGAAGCCAAATAAGAGTATCTTGGCTTTTCTCCAGTATGTGCTAGCAACAATATCCCAAGTTTGTTAACATATTGCAAGTTTTTGTATAGGCAAGAGATCTCAAGATAAATCAGTTCTTCCCCTTCTGCCGTATACAAATCATGTACTCATTCAATACATATACCAAATCCTTCCCAGACATCTTGAAGTTTTCTTTTTAAGAATACACCAGGCTATCTAATAAATATAAATGTCTTTCATGAGTGGATTGAAATCCCACTGGGGTTTACAGAACTCAGGTACATTACAAAGCAGATCCTTTCAATGAGTTAAGCAAAGCTAGAGAAAACATCAACACTCATTGAAAGATATTCAACTGTTTGTTTTGCAAAGTTTGCCCAGAATTTGATAATGTATTTGAAATATTCCTTTTTTGGGAATGAGGTAGTCCTCTAAATTACTTGTTCAAACAATTAATACTTTATATAAATTCTTTTTTTCAACTTATTTTGCCACCTTACATATGAATGTATAAAAAGAAGAAAATAGATAGCAGTACATACAAAACCCACATAAAATCTCCTGCTTCAATGAATCACTGCGCTATTACTTGTACTATATAAATTCCTCATTAACAAATTTACATATAAAAAGCCTGTGCTCTCTGCCTTAAAAGACTGAATGAGTGAGGTTGTCTATGGAAAGGAGTCCTTGCAAGCAGAAATCTCCAGAGTATCCAAAGTGCTATTGTCAGGCAAGCAATCAACGTGGTCATGAGCAGAAGCATCCAGCAAAGACACTGCTGCATTGTGAAGCTGCAGAATGAGCATTACTGCAATTCCTCAGCCTCTGAGCACAGGCAGAGCCAAAATAGCCTGGAGCTGCCAGAACTCTGGCAAACACTGACAGACACTTTAACTGCACCTACACACGGCTGCTCAGGTCATCCCTGCTCTTCAAGGCAGCTGTGGATGAGAGAATGGATGATATTGTGGTGGGAAGGAATGATGGTTATGTGTCCACGTGCCAGTGTTCACGACAGCTGACCCAGGGCAGTGCAAGCACAGCAGCTGTAACTGCTCAGGGGATCACAGATGAGAGGGACAGGACAAGGAAGGAGGGAAGATAAGAGCAGCCAGCCAAAGAGATGATGTATCTCAAAGGCTATTCCAGAAAACAGCACTGAAGCCTATGATCAAATCATTAAAATAAAGGCTAAAATACTGAAAACTTCATCTTAAAGCTGGAAAAAAATTATCAAAGTAACTTTTTTCTAAATGATGAACACCATGAAACTTTAATTAAAATTATTAGAAGGTACGAGTGCTTAGCAGTGATACAGATCAGGTCACTTGGTTATTTAAGAGGGAGTGATGAAATCTCATCTATGAGATAGGCTACACATCCCAGACTTGGGGTCAGGAGGCTTTCCATGGGCCAGGCTGATGCAGGAGTGACATATCTGAGTGACTTTCCATGGACAGGGTGAGCTAATCCCCATCTGCTCTGATTCCTCTCCAGGAAAGACAGAGCAATACAAGAAATCCAAAGACTAACAGTTTATGCTGATTTAGGGATATACATTTAGATGTGTCTGGGATTTTAAAATTTTGTTTGCTGTGACTCCACGCATGAGCAAAAGAACTCCTCTTTCCAAACCCTAGTAAATCAATAGATGCCATTAAATATGAAACTATTTCTGAATCTTCATGGTAAATAAAGAATCCATGTCTTATCTAGCCCTCAATATAAAGGGATATCAAATTCTCAAGGTCATATTTCACACTCTCTGCTAGCACACAGTACAATTTATTAGCTTGTGGACCACAAATAATAACTTATGATATATTAGTGTAGGCAGAGAATAACCCACCTCTGCCAATTAAACCCAGAAGGCACTCAGAAGTTTATTTTCCCCCCGTGTCTTCCATTCTAAAGACGGGAAAATGTGAATCCAGCTGATTCCACTGATTTGTCTTCTATAAATAGCAATTTAAAAGACAGAAATTTTAAAAGGCTGCTGTCTGTTGAGCTCAATATATTATATCTGGAGAGAAGGCCATTATGACCTGATAAATTGAAACCGATAAATCTTAAGTTGTATCCATATCAAGACAAAAAAGTTAATCATATGGACTGAAAAGAAAACCATCATGATATGTTACATTTGCCTCCTCTCCAGGAATATATCCAGAAATGTAAACATATCAGGAAATAATGTGAACTAATCAGCAACTCTTATTTTGGCATTGGAAAGGACTACTCTGTCTTCAAAAATGACTACAATCAAAAGAGAGATGAAAGCACTGAAAGTTTATGTAGTATTTAAATATTGCTGAACTACAAATGTAATGGTTAATTCAAGACAAAAAAAATCAACCTACTTACTCAAGACTGAGAAGTCATAAGGCTCTTGACTAGTTCAAATGATCAAAAACTACACTGGAAGTATGTCTCTTGAGCTGTACACTTAAATCACCTGCTTTGCAGTGCAACAAACTACTGGGTATATATAACCTGGGAAAAATATCTTCTTGTTTTCTAAACCTCCTGTGCATTTGTGTATTAACAGATTCACACTATATAGTCTTTTCTACCCTTTTTCCATTAACATAGAACAAAGTGTTCTCAGGAATAAAAGTGTTCTCTTTTTCTTTATGTTATAAAACCTAACTATGATAGAAAATTTTACATCTCATCACAGTACACATTTCACATTTTACATTTCATCACAGTGAGCAATTACAAAGTGTAACACATCCAGTGTAGCACTTAAAAATTCAAAATTTCAACTGTAAATATAGTCAGTAAGCAAAGAATTCCCAGAACTAATGCTCAGAGCTTATAAGTGCTTAACACACTAGACAAGTGCTGCCAGGCCAATGTCAGCTGACACCTTTAAGTCTACACACAGTATCATATTCAAAACAATGCACATTTGAAGAGGTGGGCAGAGCATTTGAAAAGGCTTTTCAGCCCTAGCTGGCGCTGCTCTGGCACAAAGTCTAACAGATACTGATGTAAACATAAATCATTAAACTGAACTATATTCATCTAAGAAGGAAGCTTCATATTCTTAATGGGAATACCCACAAAATAGCTTTTAATTCCTGAAAGATGGAAAAAAGGTTTCACCTTCTGGATAGTACTTTCCCTATTCACCTCAAATTGTCTCAAATAATTTAATTTAGAGCCAGAGCACAGAAGCAAGACTGGAATTACTCTACCACATCAGCCTTCGATTAGAGATGGATATAAATTTTGGGAAAAGAGCATAGTCAGACACACAAGACAATCTCCAGGACAAGGACTTAAAAAAAAGACAAGACATTAAAAGAAGACATATATGAGCTGGCCAGACATTTGTGTTTTCTCTTCCACATTCAACAACAAATTCCTCTAGTGATTTTGTTTTACTGTGTTTTTAAATTTAGGAGTGTCTCTACTACCTCCAAATAAACTTCTTGAGGTAGAGAATAGTATAAGGCATACACATGCAAGAGCCAGCAGCTGGGGAATAGTTTCTGTGGTACTTCAAGGGGATCTGCAGAAGAGCTGCAGAGGGACTTTTGATAAGGACATGGAGGGACAGGACAAGGAAGAATTACTTTAAATTGAAAAATAAATTCTTTACTATGAGGGTGCTGATGCTCTGGCACAGGTTGCCCAGAGAATGCCCAATCCCTGGAAGTGTTCAAGGCCAAGCTGGATGGTGCTTTGGGCAATCTGGTCTGCTGGAAGTTGCACCCGTCCATAGGAGGAGGGTTGTAACAAGAGATGGTCTTTAAAATCCCTTCCAACCCAAACCATTCTACAGTTCTATAATTCTGTCTTTTCAGAGCAGTTTTTAATATTCTCAGCCTCCTGGTTTTTCGGGCTATTTTTCAGGAAGAGAAAAAAAACCTCAAACTATCATAACAAATGAAATATTGGCCAACACTTCAAATGGGTACCAAACATTGCGACACCTGCAATGCCTTTGTGCTCACAAGCAGACATGAATCTCTTCTCTGCCACCATCAAGAGCTTTATTATCAAAATAAATACTATAGGAGCAAAAAAGGAGTCCCATGATGGTCACCTCATCATAGACACTCTTCTGACTCTTGGTCTAAGTTCAGCTTCAAGTGCCTTCATCCATATCAAGAGAAGCATACTGAAGCCAAAAAGTAGTTTGAAGCCAAAAAGCCTCATAAAACATTTGAATCATCATGGTTTTTAAATTATTTTAAAGCATCAAGTTCAAAAACAGATGCAAAGGTTGAAACAGTATCTTTTCTCTTTGAGTCCTCACAGAAACATTTGTACACATGCTTGTTAAAGCAGGACAACACCACACTGATTCTATAAAACTCCTCATCCTGCTGGAGACTAGAAGAGATACTAGCCTCTATTTCTGGTACAATCATTCAAATCCCAAAACAGGTAAAACATGGTTCATTCTGAACATTTGCATTCTCTCAAAATAATCAATTTATGCCTCTATTTTAAAAAACAAACAACAACAACAAAACAACACTTCAGATGTCTCCTTCAGTGAGCAAACTAAATGGAAGAAGGATGGATCCTCCCCTTGGCATGTTTACATCATTGTAATTAATTCAGGCACTGCATCTCACCAGTTGACAATCTGGTATATCAAATAATTCAATTTCATGGATGGCCCTACATGGTGCAGTAAGATGTACTTTCTGCTGATACACAACCGTTTGTGAGCTTAACCAAGTCTGATCCTTTCTGGATTGCAGGCAGAAGCAATACAGGGAGCAGCAGGGTCTCCAGTGCTCCTCTCCTTGCACATCCATCAGCATGGGGATGACAACAGCTGCACATAAGTGCTTGAGAATGCTGGGGCAGTGTCCAGAAGGCAACTACAGAACTTGAAGTTACTGACAAAGCAAAGCAAAGCAGGGTTGGTGGTTGAACTTCAACACATACAAGCCCTCCTGCTCAGCTTGTTCCAATAAAAATCTCCTTACTATTCTCCCAAGGTCATGTAGCAAGAGATTGTGTTTCACAAGAGAGAAAGGTTTTGAGTATTAAGAAATTTGTTGCTGTGGTGATGTTGATGATTCACACTTAGTCTGTGGCCTTATACCTAACTAGCGTGGCACAAACGTCACACACACGACTCCATCAGACTCCTGCAGTTACACTGGAATAGATTCCAAGCCAGCAAAGAATGCACACCCACTCTCACCTCTCATGGTAACGCAGTGGGACTTAGTCATGTGCTAAAGTGACTTGTTGACTAGAACTGGATTGAAGCCATGTCTGTAGTCAGATGCATGCTGAAATATTTGGCTGAAGAGGGACGTACATCTGCCTTAAGTTCAACTTGCTTTGCTTCCTTCATCTGCATAGATTTGTGGTGGTGGTAATAGTTTTTACAGATTCATAGAAAGAGGAATGGAGATTCTTTTACAACATCTCTCAGATGTCAGACTATCTGGGAGACCTCGGGCTAGAAGAGAATATACCAGTAACACAAACCATAGATAACCAGCAGCGTTTTGCAAAATGCATTAAAATTAGCTTGCATCATTTTATTTTCAAAATAAAACTTATCAAATATAGGAAAGACTTCCATATCATAAAGCAATATTTACCTTAGTTTCCTCAAAATTCATCAAGCAGATGAATATCCTTAGATGGATTTTAGTATAGAAAGAAGTAAAATAAGGCTCCAAACACCAATTACCTGACTCTGATCTTAGTCATTCAGGTGTAAAAGGAACTCTACTGAAGCCACTAGAAAAAGAGCATTGTTATGACCTTAATCTCAGTACACTACACAAACCACAGCCAACATTTGACAAAGATCAGAGGTCTGAGACTTACCTAGAAGAACACAAATCCTGGCCTGGAGTATCCAAATTGCTGATTACTAAACAAATACGCCAACAAAAGTGCAATAATTACACTACTGCCCAGCAGCAGTAATAACTTTTGCAATGTATCACATTTACAATGGTAAGCAATGGCCTGGTGCTTGCATGCTTAAAATCCAAGTGGAGCAACAGAAAGCTAAAGGTGGCAAGCTCATTCATTCTCTTGCAGTGCATAGTGAGACAGGATCATCAACTACAACAGGAATATTTTTGACATGCCCCTACCCCCAGAAAAGGTTTCAAAGTATTCAGCAATCCCTCTGCACATAAATTCCAAGTGAAAAGATTTCTATATGAGAAGTTTTGTGTGGCTTCTCTATGAGAAGTATTTGGCAGTACTCTGTATGAACTATCTGGAAGAGCCTGCTCTCAAGCAAAGATTTAAGAATCTTTAAGGAGAAGGAAATAGGCAGACACGTACAAACCTAACAGTTTTGATTCTGGACTGTTGCCAGTGCTCAGCACAGTTTTAATGTTTAGATACATATTTTTTCTCCACATGTAGATTTTACAATGTATTTCTTACTAGTGGAATCCATATTTCTCACTCAGACTTACAAAATACAAACAAATGTACATAACCTTCTTCCAGGAGTAAAATGCAAATTGCATTTCACACACAACAAATTCCATGATTACACACAGACTTACTGCACAGGACATTTGTGTTTCAGTCATATTATCTGAAAACATTTAGAGAGAGGGGTTTGCATGTGTGTACTCTCATTTGGTCCCACACAGCTTGTTCACTAAGAAATGCTGATGAAATAGATTTTTACTGATGCTTCATCTAACATACTAGGATGTTTGGTGCCTGATTCACAGTAATTGAATAATCAATTTCTATCTTCTTTAATATATTAATATATTAAATGCAAGATAAGTACAGCTGATATTTCAAGAAGCTAATTTTCAAACTAAGGAATGGTGGGATTCTTTAAGAAGATGACCTCTGTGTTTCAAAAGTCTGGGGTATATAATAAAAAAGACAGTGAACAAAGTAATAAAATATTTTAAGTATAGTTGTTTGAATTTAGATAACAATTTTATTAATTGTTATCTAAGTGAGCAAAATTGTTATAATTTTATTATCATTTTATTATTTTATTAATTTATTATTTTCCAGCCTTGGAAAAACTAGGCTGAAAGAAATATTCTCACTAATCAAGAATGCAATTTTATTTCAGTCTAATTTTTTTTAAAATTTTGGTATGTATGTTAGTCAAACCTCCCCTGCATTCTTAGAACTGTCAGCAGTTTTACCTTTAATCATAAGTCATGGAACAAAAGGATAATAAAACACTCAGTACATAACAAAGGTAAACCCATCAACCATTATTATCATCGCTGCTGGGTTAGTGTTCATACTTAAGAAAATGGAAGAGAAAATGCCAACATCCAAGTTTTTTTAAACTGGGATAGAGAAGCAAGGTTAGTACGGTTGTCTTTTTTTCTTTTTTAAACTCTTGCCAAGAGATTCCACCTACAGCTCTCCGTGATGGATCTCAAAAGCATTGTCATGTCTTACACTTTCTGGAATGATGACAGCAGGTACATGTCCTCCAAGAAAACCCATCCTCTTATCAGAGGAGAGCCCTGTGCAGAAACTGGCTGACTAGGGGAGAAGGAAGTTTTAGAGCTCTCCCTTTTCTTCTTCCCGTCTGTGAAATTGCCTCCCCAGTTGCAGAGCAGGTGGTCCCAAGGCAGAGGGGCCACTGGTCATGCACCAGCCTGGCTGCAGCTGCAGCAGGGGCTGCCAAAGTTAGTTCAGCCTGGCTGCTTCCAGCACACAGTGCACCAGCTTCTGCCTTTGAAAGGCTGAGATACAAAGCTGGTGTCTGAAAGAAGAGGTTCTTGTGGCCCCAGTTTCCACAGGCATTAAAATGTCATTGCAAATTCAGCAACTAGGGAAGAGATAAATATCTTCAGGGCAAGTATTGGTTATATTCTCTGCAATAACTTGCTGGTAATCTCTTCAAAAGAGCTCCCTCTCATCCATGCTAGGACATGACCACCTAGCCACTATCTGAACTCCAGTATCACACATTTTGAGGAAGCAACTTGTCATCTCAGCTACACTAGAAGAGAGTCTCACATTTTGATACCAGTGGTGCTCAAACCATACCAAAACATCAAGGAGAGCCTTTGCATGAGCAGGGAGAATACCAGCCCCACCAGAGTGACACTGAGAAGATGCTGCCTTGCTTTCAGCAGAGGGACTGGGAAGTATCTGTCCCTCGTCTTCTGCATAAGCCCCAACTCTCAGCATAATGATGGTAACTGCACTCTTCCCTGCAACCTTGTATCTATCAGGAGGGATGAGACTAAAACTTGGGCAATGCCGTGTCCAAAAAATACCTCTGCTGTTTGCAAGGTCTCATTAAGTGGAAGTTATGAAAACCTGTTCCTGCTGTCTGCTCTTGTGCTCACGGAGACTCCTGGGGTAAATCTTCACCACAGCACAAGCAGCTAGCAGTGAGGAAGACAAACCAGAAATGTGCTGCCACACAAACAGTGCTTAAGCTGCAACCTGCCAAGAGAAGCAGTGTGTTTTCACACTGTAGCAGACTAACAGGCATGACAGAAAACCTAAAGCACTGAGATACTGCAAACTGCTGCAAACCTCCAAACAATCTTAGCCCAAAACAGAGTATCAGCAATTTAATGGACATTTTCAATGATCAAGTGATTGACTCAGCATTCTCAGTCGAGCATGGTAGCTGACAATGTACACACCCAGTTCTTTGCAATAAATAAAACAAAGACATATGAAGTCCTTTCACAGCAAGTTTTTAATATAAGACCACTTGATTGCTTGCAAGCAGCTCTTCATGTGGGGATGCTTCCTCTGAAATCAGAGGGGAATATTTCAGTTTAGTCACAAATTTGGTTTGTCAGTCTAGGAAAAAAAAGGAATGAAAAAAAAATCACTTTAGAATACAGATATCCCCATAGAGACATACACCAGTAAATCTGGAATTGTTTAAAATTACACTTAAAATTTTCCAGTAAAGGTTTTTACAAGCTGGCCATGTAAAAACAACACTGACTGGACAGCCTGTGAGAAATAAATTACAAGACCTTGAAACATGCTCATAACACAGCCAGTGCTCAATCCACCATGATTCACACTTACTTATACAAAGAGAGTAATTTCAAAAAAAAACACGGGCAATCACTGACATTCACAAGAGCTGTAAGCTTTCCTAAGGAAAAACAAAGGTTTGGGAGAAAATTATTTTAACATTCCTGGCATATTTGTACAAAATAACTTGATTTATTGAAGATACTCCTTATTTACATGTCCATTAAAATTTCATGCTAATATCATGAAATCAGAGTAATTTGAATGAAATTAAAAAAAAAAAGAAAAGTCAGATGTTTTTTAGAATGGGAAAAACATGAACTACCCATGCAAAGCAGATAAATTAGATCAAACAGTTGTGTGGCACCCAAATAAATCTGCTAAGCAAAAGTTTACAGGAGGTTTTCTACAGGAAAACAAATTGTTTCCAATCCCACCCTTTCTCCCTCTTGTCCATTTATATTGAGAACTATCCCATGACATTTTATTTGGTAGAAGACAAAAATGTCAAATTATTTTTAAAAATGCTGAAGCAGGACTTTGCAAGTCTATTTAGGAATAAATCTCAGAAGACCTGCGCTGTCTCAGTATTTTAATGTCAATTTTACTGTATTTGTACTGATTTCATTAAGCATTCTATCTGCCAGAATTTAAATGTAAGCAATTCATAACAGAATATTTTGAAATCAAGTAATGCAACACATTAACTAGAACTTTCAGTTACACCGCACAATTTGTCAAATTGCCAACAGAACAACTCATTTGAAAAGACAGATTGTTGCTTATTCTTCAGCTGTCACTTGTGTTACTTCACTTCAGCTCCTTTTGCCTGACACTTGGCGCAGAGTTAGTCAATCATACTGACGGCTACCTGATGAGCTCTGATAAAACCCACAAACAAAACAGAGATTCTGGTGACTCATCCATCAGTCTGGAGAGCAACTTGATACCCCAGATAGTGGCTCCAGGAAAGCAACCCCTGCCAGCCACACATGCCAGCAGATATTAGTGATGCAATCTGGCCATTTTTCCTAAGACTATTCCGAGACTAGGATATTATGGGGATGAATTACTTGGATTTGCTGGATTAAAAAATATCATGATATTCTGAATCTGTGGACTTTCAAAGTATTTTCACAAACTCTCTCTGCTAAGTGCTTCTTTTAAGTGAAGATATTTAAAACAGTTACCTAATATTTTTTTTAAAAATTAAAAAAATCCCAAAACAAACAAAAAGAACCCCAAACAAACAAGCCCCATCCAAAAATCCAGACCAAACAATTTTCGTGTTTTGAGTGTGTAGAGATTCTCTGTATCTGGTCCAAACACTCTGGAGATCCAACCACACATCTTCCACCAGGGACTCCATTGAGATCTTAGCCAGTTTTCGTATCAGATACACAACAGTTACAATGCAAAATGATCATCTTGTCACTCTGCCTTCTCAGAGGCTCGGTTTTCCTTTCCTTAACTTAGCTATATATTTTTTATATCCTGTCTAGCATTCCACAGGTGGAGCACAGGTGAGACCTTATAAAGCAATGCAGTCACATAACTAAAGAGAGTGTCCACTGTCTGCTGCTTTCCCTCTCCCTTGCAAATGCATCTCATACACAGCAATAACCTTCATGCATCTTAAAGCTGCAGCAGCTCACTCATCTGTGAAAATGAACCTCAGACTTCTACCCATGATGAGGACAGAAGCCTAATGGTTTTGTCCAAATTAGCTCTTGAATTGGGTCATATATATTTTAATGAAGTAGAAGCTAATGTTGGGGCTGGATGCTAGATGAGTGCCTGTGATAGCTTTTGTCCTTGGTTTGATTAGTTTGACAATCACAATCATTTACATAAATGGTGAACACCTTACAGAGGGGGAATCACATCCCAAGGGGGAAGGAATGGAATGTACATTCCATTCATAAAAAGATTTTACTGTGCAAATAGATACCAGGTGATTTCATTCTCTGTCCCTGTGGTCATCATTGACAAATCAACTCAGGTAACTCAGGCAGCACTGCAGCAACTAGGACTGCGTGCCTGGCCTGGTCACTGAGAGAAACACATCAGGGCAAAAGAGATGGATAATTTTCCCTCTCATCCTGGATGGCATTCAGAGTTATCCAGTTTATGATCTATTACAAATCTAAATTGAATTAGACAAGCATCAGAATGTTAAAAATTTTCATTTGCCTGCAGAATTGATGCGGGCTTCAAATTTTCTCACTGACTAGTGTGTTTTTAGATATAAACTCAACTCATTCATCTCAGAGCAGAAGAGAGCAGTAATGAACATCCTGATACTCCTTTCCAGTCATTTTGGCTTAGCACACCAAGTACTTAATTACTCTTTAGTGGCTTATGGAAAGCATCTTTTCACATCTTTCTTTCCCATACTGGACTGAGACAGCCAAAGCATTCCACCATCACTGAGCCACAGTAAGCAGGTGCTACCAGCACCATGATTTTTCCAATTTTTCAGGGAAGTCTTTCCTCAAATATTTTTATCTGTGTATAGGTGAATCAACGTTATTTATAAGACATATTAATAAAAATGATAGGTCTGTCCTGCTTATGAACTTCATGATCACACTTAGAAGTAGGAAAACCTGTGGGACTCCTTGCCAAAAGATGTCATCATGATTTTACATGGTGTTCAATGTGAATTGGGCAGGTATGTAAGAGATCCATCGACAGTTACTGTGTAAATGAACCATATCAGGCTGAAGAAATCCCCTGAGCTAAACACGGTTTCGGCTGAGAGGCTGAAAGAACATTCATGGAAACATCAGACAGGCTTGTCCCCTTCTTACCCCCTGGGTCTACTTACTGTGGCCACTGTTGGAGACAGGATATTGGGTTAGATGAAGTCTTTGTCTGAACCAGTACAGCTGTTATTATGCAGAAGCAGTAACATCCATAAGAGTTTACTATGACAGAACAGATGTGAGGAAATGTTCAAGAAAACAGAGGAGCTGAAAAATAATTTGGCAAGTAATGTTTTGGCAGCAGTACTAGCTTAAATAGCCTCCTTTCTCCCTGACCTCACCCATTTATTCCCACCACTCCCTTCTTTGTGCTTGTACAGCTGTTTGTGTAGCCACATCATGAACTAGGCTAGAAAACCATTTGGATGAGACACCTCTCTTCTTTCTTCCCCCTTTTCTGTAAGTTATTTTTCAGCCAGATCAGTATGCAGATTTAGCTGCTGCACAGCTGAGTAAATAGTTTGCCACGACTACACAAGAAGCAGCACAAATCAGGAACACGTGTCCAGGGCCAGGACATATTTATGTTCCGCATAAGCAAAGCTTAAGCAGGACCATCACATCACTACCACCAACCCACAGCCTGAGACTTCTCAGGGCAATGAAAGTGTCTCTGCCCAGAGCAACAGCCCAGCTTCCTACCCAGCCACAGCACTGACTGTGAGGACACTGCTTACCTGGTCTAGAAAAGATAAAGTTTCAATACCAATCAGACAGTGAGAGAAGTTGTTTGTACAGACACTCCCTGCATCATAACTCAGACAAACATTAAAAGCTCTCCTAGGAGAAATCAGGCCACGTTCAAGTTAAAAATGGGACATAGTCAGGTACCTGTAAATCACCTGAGGATGTTCCTGCTAAGCAGAATTACTGTGTCTCTTAAACAGTAGTTATTGAGTGCATTTGGCTTTATTAGTTCTCTGGGCAATTTCCCGATTAGGAACACCCTGATTAAATGGAAAACGATACACTGCCTCTGCATTCTCTATAAACAACATATGGTAGTTTACTACCTAGGCACACACAGAGGCTGAGCAGAACACAAAGCAGAGGAGGAACCTGGGTGTTACTAATGGCTGCTTTCAGAACACAAGCAGTAAATGACAACTTCGCTTCCATCTCCTTGCACAACCCAGTCTGACACCTTTGCCCCACAGTAAACAGGAATAATGCATTAGGAAACAGCAAGGTGCTGTGAAAACACACACCTTTTCTTTCTCACATACACAGCATTTAAAGGAAGGCACCACTGTGCACGTTGCTTTTCTGACATGCTGCCACAAAAGGAACCAGCTCCTGCCAGAAGTTGCATTACTTTGATACAGGTGGACCAAAAGAGCAGAATGCAGAATTCAACACAACTGCCTTAAACTAACAGCAGCAGCTGTTATAAACAGTGGTGTAAGTGTTGGCAGCCAGATTATGCAGCCCACGTGACTGGAGGGCTGTGACTGCATATACTAAACTCCTCTCAAACTCCATACTAATACACCTGCCTGGTTGCTATTTCCCCGGTCAGCTGGAGGAAACCAGCAGAGGCTGTGTACTGACAAATTAACAAATAGGACACTACAGGCAGCTTAAACTTTGCACTTCATTATGTTCAAAACACAAACACAAGTTCGAACACATATCAAACAAGCATCAATCAAAGTATTGATGCTGTCTCTAAATTATCTCCTTCTGATAAACTCTTTGAAGGTGAAAGAATTAGGTGTATTCCACCAGAAAGGTCATAGAATATCACTGTACAAAACCAAAAGAGAAGAAACAGAAGTCAGACACTACAGCTGATTTCTTAGAAGTCCCAAAACTAAATTGACTTCTCCTCTCTCAACCCTTCAGATGCAACTTCTCTGGTAGACTGTCCCAATGCATACATACATACCAGCTAAAATTAGGCTCATAACTGTGACACATCCAAGTGGCTGCCAATCATTTAGTTAAAAAAAGAAACAATTCCAGCAGTTGTGTACTGCACACAGCCCTGTGCTGCACAAGACACTTGAATCCAAACTGGAGCAAAGCAGCTTCATTGCTTCAGAGTGGTGCATTCCTGAACAGTCATGGTCCTTTCTGATACATTATTTAAAAACCATAAAAACCACAATTGTCTGTGCTGATTCTGCTCAACAGCTGGATTTTGAAAGATTGATCAAGTATGTGATAAAACCATTTACTTGAAGAATGTTTTTCTCACAGTTAAAATCATATTGTCTCTATTTGTTCTCTAACTGTTAAAAGAAAAACTGTACCATGACGATCAAAATAGGTAAAACTTTCAGGGTTAACCCAACTACAGGAAAAGCACTGTCACACCTCTGCATCAAAGCAAACCAAACCAAGCCTGATTTAATACAGTCTTCTCAGGAGTCCAGGGAAAATCTGTTTCTGAGCAATTATAACTGTTTGTTTAAACTGGAATCTTCTGCAGTGAAGAACCACACCTTTCAAGAGCAGTGAGCAGTCAGCTCACGTTTAAGTCACTGGAAGCAAGAGGCAGTCAGTACTTTTGGACATAAACTCCCTGAAGAATAAATTATAACAGAAGAAATCCAGCAAGGCTGTCACTACATTTAAAGACAAAATTCCCATTGAATTCAGCAAGACAAAAGTAGGCTTTGATACACGTTCCACACAAACTGGCATCAGACTTTGGTCTGTCCCCAAAAGGACCAGAGCTGTGACAGCCCTCACAAAATGGAAGGGAGAGGGATACTAGAATTGAAGACACTTCTGCCTGCAAACAGTACTATATTCACTGGGAACTTCTGTTTTAACATGCACACTCTGGAGCATAACTGTAACAAGCTGAAAGTTACAGCTTTACATGCTACCATCAAATCTAGTCCTTTAAAGTATGCCGCAGAACTCATTCCCTTTGTATTAATATATAGCAAAATAGCAAAATTAACATAGCCTTGCCATTGTAAACCCTGACCAGAGGAATTTAAAAGGAGAGTTCTACTTTTTGGTCACTATGTAATGAAAAGGAAGTTAGATCCCAGTGTTGCTGCAAGCTCTTCTGTTCTCTATGCCAGAGTTATATCATGAAAATGAGATTGGAATGTGGCCCCAAAACTTTACCAAAACAGTGGAAATTATGTTTTTTTCAATCAAATGCTCCAACATTCTGCTCTAGCCCATCAAGCCAGCATGCTTATGAATGAAGAGTACCACAAAGGAGCCTTTATCTCACTCAATATGATACTGCCCATGTCTCTAAGAAGCTGTCTAACCACTCATTAAGAAACTGCAGTTCACCTGCTCTGGTAGAGTGTGGATCAAACCAGGCTGCGTTTAACAACACAGTCTTGATATTCAGAAATGTATTGAATTGTTACATTTGCACGACACCTTCATTATGTTTGGGCAATGGGTCTGAAGAAATCTCCCTCCTTATACTGCAGTAATTACTGTCTTTATTTATAAACTAGAAAATATCAGTTATGCATTCATCAAAACACACTGTCCATTAGTCCTTCTGCATTCCTCTTCAGCAATGTAAGCCTTGTTGGGTTAGCTGAACAGAGGAGCAAAAATTACAGTGTGTACGTCAAGGCTGACATTCTCAGACTTGGCTGACTTACGTTATACTCCAAAATCCTCATTTAGTTTTTCAGTACTGCTGCAAATCCCCACACAATATAACACTTAAAGACACAGTGGGAGTCAGCATCTATAAAAATCAGAGCAGTCCTACTTACATGTTTAACTATAAATTTGGATGCCTAACTTCAGATATCAACATTCAAAATATGTTGGCCTAACTGATTTATTTAAGGCTGCAAAGACAGCCAAGCTTCAGGACTGGACATGGAACCAGAGGACCTCACTTAGTCCTCTGCCTAACCAAAATCTTCTCAGCATGCAAATGCAGTTACCTGCGAGCTAGCACAGAACTAAAAGAAAAGACAGAGCTGTAGAGAGGTGTTCACAATCCGTGTGAAAAGAACCATGCACAGAAAGCAATCTTTCCTTCTCTATGGGAGCTTAATAAGCAGAGTCCTTAAACGAATACATCTACTTCCCAATTACATCCAGTTTCTCCAGCAATGAACTTTCAGTGGACCCTTTACTCACTACACACTCCTAGAGTGTGCAGCTTACATTACAAGATGCATCCAACACCAGTACCCAAAAGAAAAGAAATCGCAGTTACCATTTAGTATATTTTTCACTCTGGATTTCATCACCATCCAGAAGGACAATTAACAACAACAAATAAACCTGCAATCAGGGTGCTCTGCACAGGAAGTGGCTGTGAACAGCTGCTGGTTCATAAGCTTGTAAAGGGCTGTTGCCTGACGACCCTGTCCTGCTCTCCAGGATGCCAGAGCCACCTGGAGCATCAGGGAAGTGCTGGTGCCCTCCCTTTCAGAATGCACAATATGTGTGTGTGAATCAGCACCCACACCGAGCTATGCTCCATCTACTGCCAAACCATGGAAAATTCAAAGCTAAGACCATAGCTCTGCCCACCCCCACTCCAGGGTGCTTCACTGAGGTAGTGAGTGTTGTGTGTCCTGTTGGATTGCTGTGCTCTCATTGGCAAGAGCAGGCCTGAGAAAGTGAGTTAAAAGCCATGTATTTCTGATATCCCACAGAACATCCTCACTTCTCGGACTTCAAATTGGATCCACATTGTTTCCCTGACACAGTCTAATATTTCCCAGGCTCCAGAAGGTAGGGTGGGGCCCAGCCCCATGGCAAACTATCCAAATCCACCACCCTCTGAAGGGCCTGCAGTTTAATGCTATCATTCAACAGAGATACAGGGAAAGGAGGGAGGATCTGTGGATTGAAAAAACAGCACAATGCTTAGTTTGGCTGAACAGTCTTTAATTCTGTCTCTTTCTCATAAGTATGTGCATGTTAATTAAAAATATTTTTATGTTTTGCTTGAATGGCTTCTGGCAAGCTCTGTGATATGCTTGAATTTTTAGGGCATAGCAATGTAAAATAATACAGGTATCGGGTTCAGTACTGAAAGGGTCTGACATTAAAAAGGTCAAACAACACAGCTTTAAAAAGAGAAGATGGGAGGAATTTAGCAAGAAGAACCAAGTACTTTTCCTATTATTTTAAGGTGGTAACATGAGGTTTATTTCTTCAAGAGATGGGATTGTTTCTCAAGGAACGGAGCCAAATCCAACAAAAAGCTAACAAGACACAGACAATAAAGTACTGCCAGTGAGTTTAACAGATGTTTTTCAGCTCACTTAGTTTAACCTGTCCTTGCCTTTGGCAGAAGACTTTTGATTTTAGCAAGACAACTAGGATTTCATAACAATGCTGAACAAACATTTTAGAAAGAACACAGAAGAAAAATGTTTATGCATACTCTGTGCAAAATGGACACTGGGTACTTCCTTCACCTTCCTCTGTTTGAAGTGAAGGATAAAATTCACAGAGCAGAGTTAAGCTACTACAAAGTGCCTTCTGAAAACCTTGCCCTTGGTATATTCCACTGTTTCTCCCTACACTCCCATGAGGTGGTAATTTATTTTATTAAACCAATAGTTTACAATGGAAGTAAAACAACTTATTGAAGATATTTTTAATCAGCTTTATCAAGCTCAAGTGAAAAAGTATCTAGCTTATTTAAAGAGTTCTGATATTTGCATTTAGTGAATTATTAAGTAGGAACTAAACCATGTTCCTAATGTATCTGGGATTTGATCAGTAAGAAATGAAAATGTCTACACTATATCTTAACAAAATTCAGTTGCTGCATTAATAAAATACTATCATGCAATTAAAGCATGAAGAATATTTTGCTGATTTTAAAATTCCATATCCTATCCTTGTGCTGGGTACACATTAAAACACAAGATATATATTACTTCTCTCCTGAAAGGAAGTTGAAATGGGCAGCTGGGATATTGTAAGAGGTACTTGGTCTGAGCAGCAGAAATGCACAATATTCTCCTGGAAGTTAGAAGTTCCTCCACTGTTAAGTGTTTCTTCTGGTGCCAATAAAGGGAGGATTTCTCACAAGGGGAATATCTGCCACTTCAGCTGTAAATAAACTTGTTGCTGAGTATGATCCATGTAAAAGTAATTCTTGATCCACTTCAGCTGGTGATTATTTCCCCACAGAAAAGTGAAGGATTTCTAGTAGGCAATGATGAAGGCATGGGATTGAATACAAGCATAAAAGAGCTGCTTGGAGAGGGACAGGTATGTTGAAGGTTTTACTCTTTGGAAGCATTTTAAAGAAGGATACAAGAACTTTCTTCCTTGTAAAATTAATCTCAAAAGTCAATAGCACCTCACCAGGGGTTGAAATTGCATGGCTTTTCCCTTATAACTTGTATTTACCACATTACTTATTACTGTAAAATCATTCCTTCATGTACAACACTTTGCATTTAATTTCTAAGTATATACCCTTGCCTAATGAAAGCCTGGTGGCTTGGTATCTTTTCCAAGCACAGGTGTGAAGCCAGATGTGAGCTAACTGTGCATAGATGGAGCCAGAAGAGTTCCAGGCATTTAAAGTAGAATTAAAATAAATATTTAGTGCAATTTCAGAGGCCTTACTGTACCACACCTGGCTGCCTAAAAAGACATGTACTTTTCCCCGGTCTAGTATTGGGCCAACTCCATGTATATTAACAGGATATGGTGCTTGTAGACATCCAGAGTGGCACCAGGTCAGCACATTAAACATCTGAGTTGCTAAAAAGTAAAGATTCTGGTAACTAGGGCCATGCAAGTACCCATGATACACAACTACAAGATGTGCAAGATAGTCCACAAAGCATACAAGGAGGAGCTGACTTCTAATCATACACTGCTTTTTCTGACACAAAAGCTCAGATAGGCAATTGGGAAAAGGAGGTGAAAAAAACTTATATTTGGA
>VWYI01007491.1:23803-52987 GCA_013399455.1 Anthoscopus minutus | reverse complement strand
ATTTCCTTTCCGTGAATTTCCTTTCCTTGAATTTCCTTGAATTTCCTTGAATTTCCTTGAATTTCCTTTCCTTTCTCCTTTCCTTTCCTTTCTCCTTTCCTTTCTCCTTTCCTCTTTCCTTTCTCCTTTCCTCTTTCCTTTCCTGTTTCCCCTTCCCCTTCCCTTTCCTCTTCCTTGTCAAATCACTCTGTTGCTTCTGATAGCTTACCATTATTGATAGAAGCTGCAGAATGACATGCTTCATTGCCTCCAGAAGGATCACAATGGAAATTCAAAGAATGAAGCTAAGACACCATCTTAAAAACAAAACAAAATACCCCAATTTTCTTCCAACAAGCTGTTTTATAATGTGTCCACTCTTTATAATAATAATATTCATGTGATATTGACACTGAACAAATGGGTATGCCTTATGAGCTAGTTAAACTAGATTGTTTGCCTAGTTTGAGAGGAGAAAAAAATATGGTTTATTTAATCCTAAAATATATGTTGATATTTGATCAGATGAGTTAGATAACATATTTCTCATATTTTATTTTATATTATCCCATGTGCAAGGACTAGGGACAAATGATACATCTCAAAGATTTTGAAAAAGATTTAAATTATGTAGATATTGGAGGCAATTTTTGGTATAATTTTGAAATACTTTGAGGTTAGTATCAATTACATGCTAGTAAAGTCTTTTTTCTTAATCCTCAGGAAGAAAAGCTAGGAGGGCTAGCTGAGTTGGATTAGTTATTAGAAGGGTACTTCAATTTGTTTACTCTAAGTTTAAATTAATGCTACCTATTATGTCAAAAACTACCAAAACTTAAACACTTAGTGATACAAATCAATTATTGAGAGATGTCTTAGCCCAAATTAAATTAAACTAAACCATATGCCAAAGTCAATAGTCCAGAATTTATTTTACAATGAATGTGAGGCAGAAAGACAAGAAGAAATAGAAAAGGTAGAAAGAGTTAAAGCAGAAGACAGCCACCAATAGCAGTGTCCTGCTGGTCCTTCTTCTCAGGCTCCTAGGTAGCAGGAATCTTTCAAAATTTTTTACCGTTTATACATTTTAGCAAACATGGTCATTAATGTTCATTGGCTACACAGCCTGCTTATTCTCTTGGTTAAATGATTCCCTCACTTCTAATGCTAATTAGTTCCATTCTCATTCTTTCAACTCCCACTGAGTTAATGCATTTCTTTGGTTGGCCACTCCTGAGGTCAGTGGTTGTGATCTACCCCTTCTGGATCGCTTTTCATCGATTCTGAGTTGATTTCATCATAGTTCCTGAGCTGGCTGTGCTTTTGACTCATAAATTCTGCATTTTTGTGTCCATTATCAGTGATTCTTTTCCCCCAGCTTGGGTAACCTCCAGTTAGGTCTGAGATAATACCTGCCTTTATCTTATCTCAGATTCCCAGCTGTTGTGGCTTATCTTTCAGTCTAAGTTCCAGATATCCAGAGAAGCGTATTTGGGGGATCTTCCTTGGTTGTTGTTGGTCTCAGGTGACATCTGTCCCATAACTTGGGGTGATCTTTCTTTGACCAAATATGTGTATGAGCAGTTGGCTCTTTACACGGTTTGCAAGTGTGAATTTTTGTCTCAATATGTTACCCAGGATGTGCTAACCAGGTCTCTTCTCTGCCAGGTCTGGAGTTAGCACCATCCTGCCGCTCCCTTCTGTGCTTATCTCATGGCAAATTCCTTCTGTGACCTTAACAGTGCTTGGGACAGGCAGCTGTGATCTTTAAGTCCTTACAATTGGGAAAAGATTTTTTTTATGCTATATTTGTGCTGAAATGGTAATAAAGAAATAATGATTTTTTTTCATTATTCTTTGTAAATTGCAACTATATCCAGCTACAAAAATGTGTAAAAAAGTAAAGGAAAATTATTGAAGCATCTAGTCACCATGACACAGAGAGATACATGGCTCTCCTTTCATGCAAACTTTGTTACAATACAAAGTACAAATTATAGGAATAATTTTCTCCACTGGGAATGAACTGTATTGTCTGGTATTCTAATTAAATGTATATCAGAATTTTTGTCCTCTTTTAGAGGTCTCTCTCATTTGAGATTCTATCTCTTTTGTGACTTTTCATGATTAACAAATCTGAAACCATAGACCTTTCTATTATAAAGAATAAACTCATTTCCTATGAGCATTAAATTATACACTGAATCAATTGATCTTTTGCCATACCTACACCTAACAATCTTTCCTCTCTTCTGCATGGTGATATACAGAACATTCCAGATCTGTCTCAACTTAGAATGAAGATGAAAGGTCCTAACATATTTTCATTAATTTACAAGTGAATGAGCACAGACTTGTCAGTTTACTTCTCATTGAGATTCAAATAAGAAATGGAAAAATATAAAAAAAATTATCTTTATCTAACATATAAATCACTCTCTTCTTCCATTAATGTATCTGGTATAAGTAAGAGTGCTGGAAGGTAAGCCAAAGTATCATTTCCTGACTATGCATTTACCTGCTAATTTATCCCTGTATTTGTTTTCGACCACCACATCTACCTATTTACAGGAGAAAAACTGAGCATAACGTGAGGGGCTATTTAATTGTAACTTCTCCCAAAGTCAGTATGGATAAAAACTGCCTCAAGGTTAGGTTCCATTTAGCTACAAAATACTCCAAAGAACTCCATTGCAGGCTTTGCAATCGTAAATATACGTCTTACCCAAAGGCATGCAACAAATTCATCACAGTTATAAAAAACACTTATCTACCAATGAGGCAACAGTGTAGCACTGCCAGTGTTTTGTACACTGAGTTGAAATATATGTACAATCACAGTGTCATAAAATCATTAAGGTTGGAAAAGACCTTTAAGATCACGAAATCCAGCTGTCCACCTAGCACCACCAACATCCTCAAGTACAATGGGTTTTGGACTCCACCACTTCCCTGGTCAGTCTGTTCTGGTGCTTTACTTCACCCTTTCCGTGAAAATATATTTTCTGATTTCTAATTCAATATGCTTATCATGGAACTTGAAACTATTTCCTCTCATTCTGTTAGTTGTCAGTTGGCAGAAAGGAAAAACACCCACCTCACTAAAACCTCCTTTTAGGTAGTTGTGGAGAGTGATGTCACCCCTGGGCCTCCAGACTGAACAACCTCAGCTCCTTTGGCTGCTCCTCTTTGTGCTCCAGCTTTGTTGCCCTTCTCTGGACACACTCCAGTACCTCAATGTCCTTCTTGCAGTGAGTGGCCCAAAAATTAGATGATCCTGTCCCTATACTCAGCTCTGGTGAGGTCACATCTGGAGTGCTGTGCCAGTTCTGGACTATTCAGTGCAAGACAGACACGGAGCTTCTGGAGAAGGTCCCACAGAGGGCAACAAAGATGATTAAAGAACTGGAACATCTCTCTTATTAGGAAAGGCTGAGGGAACTGGGCCTGTTCAGCTTTGAGAAGAAACTGACTGACATGTGACCTCATCAGGTACTGACTTGCATGTTAGTAAGCATCTGGAGGGAGGGTGTTAATGTTATAATTTTTTCCTGCATTATAGGGAATAATCCTCCCTGTCTGTCTGTCAAGGGCTGGGTACCTTGGCAACTGGTCTTGGTCTTGTTATTAAAAAATGGGGTAAAGAAGGTATTAAATTCCTCAGCCTTTTTCTCATCCTTTGTTGCTATGTTTCTGCCTATATCCGAAAAAAGATGGAGATTCTCCTTGGCCTCACTCATGTTTCATAGGCTATCAGATATTACTCATTGGAAACCAAGGGTCAAGGATATTAAAGAAACTGTCTGAGAAAATCAGATTATTCTATTTATAAACCTATAAACCAGGGAAAGAGATTAAAATCTCTGCAAAATTTCAGTTAAAAAAGGCCTGACAGCAAAGAAACTGAAAAGCCACAACTACAGGCTTATGTTCTTTGTGCTCATCTTCAGAGGCACACTTGATACAGAGACTGGAATAAGCTTCTGTCTCTTGGGAAACCATGTTTGAGATAGCACCTGAAAATAACATGACAGCTTGAAGTCTACTTGGCTTCCTAAGATACCTTTAAAAATTTTATTTTTATGAAGAGTCCACTCTTGGCATTGATGCTGCTGTAATCCTGAAGCCTAATAATCCAAATGAATGTCAATGATATTTTTTCACCTTTATTGACACTGTATTTTCTACCTGTATTCACATTGTATTATCCTCACTTATATTACTGATAAATTAGATGAGGCTTAAGGTCAAGATCCCAACAGTTACTTATGCAAAAGGAGCAGAAATTTAAACTATATTAATTAAAATCCAAGCCCAAAATTCAGGTTTTACTTCTAAGGCATTTAATTTTATATACTGTTTAATGTTACATTGTCAGATGGATTTTTTACCTAGTCTCTGTGTGTGACTACAACCTTTCTACAGGTTGCAGTCACATATTGGGTAGAGATGTAGCCCACAGAGGGCCATGTTGGAGCAGATATCCACAGTGCAGCCATGGAGGGCCATGTTGGAGCAGATATCCACACTGCAGCCCACAGAGGGCCATGTTGGAGCAGATATCCACAGTGCAGGCCATGGAGGGCCACGTTGGAGCAGATATCCACAGTGCAGGCCATGGAGGGCCACGTTGGAGCAGATATCCACACTGCAGCCCACAGAGGGCCATGTTGGAGCAGATATCCACAGTGCAGGCCATGGAGGACCCTGTGCTGTAGGACGGGATGTACCTGAAGGACACTGTAGCTTGTGGAAATTCCCTGCAGAAGCAAGTTCCCGGCTGGAACTGTGGTCTGTGGAGGGGAGCAAATGCTAGAGAACATTTTGTGGCAAGAACTGTGGTCTGCCAGGGATCCAGGCTGCAGCAGCCTGTTCCTGAAGGATTGTATCCTGTGGGAAGAAACCCACACTTGAACAGAAAGAACGGTGTGAGGAGGAAGGGGCAACCAAGAAAGTGTGTTATGAACTGACTAAAACTATCATTCCTCATCCCTTCTGCACTGCTCAGAGGGAGGAAGTAAAAGAATCAGAAGACATTGAGCCCAGGAGGAAGTAAGGTGGGAGGAAGTTTTGGGTTTATTTCTCACAATCTACACTGTTATTAATTGGAAATAAATTAAATTAGTTTTCTTAAAGTTGCTGCTGTTTTGCCCATGACTATAACTGGTAAGTGATCTTCCTCTCCTTATCTCAACCCATGAGTCTTAAATCCTATTTCCTCCATTTCTTCTGCTTATGAGAAGTGGTAAAAAAAAAAGAAACTTAAAAAGGAGTCAAAGAAGTCTTAGGAAAGAATGTTTTGTCTGTTTTAAAGAGGCAACTTAAAATTTTTCCTCAGGATTTCTTTTGAAAACTCTTGTCAAAATGGATCAGTTTTGGTTTTAAGTCTAAATTCAAGCTTTCATTAAAGCAATTTAATAGAAGTCTTGAGTTTTTGTAAGAACTGCTGACTGGCGTGCTACTGGTGATTATGTTTGTTGTTTCCCATCTGACCTATCTTTAATGTTATACCTTTGATTATAAGCTGCAAACACAGTCACAATTCAAAAGATCAGTGTTGAACAGGTTGGCTGTTTCATAGGAAAAAATGTACAGCACAAAGAGTCAGAAAAATTTATAAAAGCCTCTGGTAACTAATTAGGCACTCAATAACTCCTTTGTATCACACAGAAGTTACATTTCTGGATTTTTTTTCTCCCTCACTGTTTTGTTGCTCTTGTACTTTAATAAATCAGATGATGAAGAAAAAGCTAAGTAGGATTTTTCTCCAAAAAATCTATGACAGTATCTCTTCTTCAACTTTTTGCTCCTCTAATGAGCTGAAAATGTGCCTTTCAGCCATCTCAAGTATTTGAAGTATTTATGTTACATTATGTTTGTGGAAGGTAAGGAAAGCTCTTCAAAAGATTATGAAGGCAGTACCAGCTCTCTCTGTTGGGCAACGCTACTGGAACTGCAGTATCCTGACTGTTCTTAGTGCCTTTTCAGTAAGCCAGACAGGAAAAAAAAATAATAAAAAAATTATTATGTGGAGAGATTGGGGAATTCAGGAGTATGTGCAAAGAAAACAAAAAGAAAATGAAACAGGGAAAATATACTGGACAGAAAACACAAAGGAGAAAAATTCCATTAACATGGGTATACAAAGGAAAGAGATAAATTAGAGAAATATTTGTATTTAAGGAAGGGAATGTGCAATTAGAAACAGAACAAATTGAGTTGTTAAAGTTTATCATAATTCCAAGTTCACATGCTGAAGGATGGTTCACAGCAGAATTGAACTGGACTTCTCAAATTTGCATATTTACATTTGAATATGCAAGTCAGATAATATTTTGTTCCCTTTGGCTTGTCACTTCTGTTTTATCAGCTTCTTATTTGGTGAGTGGTTTTTGCAGACTGCATTATTATTCTCAGTATAGCTTCTGTCTTTGTTCAACTGCTACTCAGTATACACAAGGAATGCTTGAGAAGAATAAAAATCTTAGCCTTTTTTCCGCCTTCCACCTTTCTCTCTTGATCTGAGAGATAAAAAGAAGCTATCAACTAATCAAAGATGAGTGTTTGACCCTTGGTACCAAGTAAAACCATAATAATTAATTTATGCTTCTTGTTTGGATAGATTTCTTGAATGCACAAATATGCAGACTAAGTTGCTCAAATCTGAAATTATAATGCCCTTTCTATAATTATAAATTCCACTTATGGGAATAGTAGACTTCTGTCTCAAAAACAGTACATGTAGGGAGAGGGAAAAAAAAATATCTTAAGTTTTCTGCAGGGAACAGTTCAAGTGAAAAAAAAATAGAGAACTAGTGCTCTTTCAGGCCAGCTGGCAAACCAGAACCCAGCTACTGGTTTTGAGTCTGTGAAGTTCAGCACCTGCAGAAGCTAGAAACATTATTATTTATGTACAGATGGGCTTCTGAGGGTCCTAGGGAGCTCTCAAATCTACACATTTGAAATTTTTGCTCCTGGACTCACACTTTCTGCAGAACTTACAATATTGCTTGTTGACTTCAGGACCTCTTTGTCAACTTCTGCTTCTTACTAACCAGTAGAAAATTGAATATATTGTATTTCCCTAAGATTTACTTTCAATATAGTCTCCATCCATACTCACTGCTTCTTAGATCATGTAGACAATAACAGCAGTAACAAAATACTTCTTCAGGACTGAGCCAATTCTTATTTAGTTCTTTCTGAGCTCCATACAGTGAATCACAGCCCTAGTTACCAACCTCCACGCAGCTGTCTGTTCATACTAAGCATGTATCTGTTTCCAGCCTGATTGGGGCTCACTGTTTAATCTACTGCCACCCAACAGTGCAGATAAGAGATGCTTCTGTAGTCAGCTGTAGTCCTGCCCAGCTGGATCAGAAAATGAAGTGCAAAAGGCCATATAAGTACTCTCAGCCGTTTTTTGACTCTGAGACTTTTTTTGACACATCATACTCCTGTTAAATCAGAATGATAACAGTGTCTACCTGCAAAACCCAGTCACACTTGATGAGAAGGGATAGTGTGCCAGCTGCAGCACATTGCAAGCAGAATCTGAGGCTCCTGAGTTACAGACATTTTAATTGGATACATGGAAATGTAGGAATGATAAGCCTACAGGTAGCAGATGTTATTGATGATGTTCTGCCCAGAAAAACAATTTTTATGTCATTCCACCCATAGATTTCATCTGGTTTTTGTTTGATAAAGAGTAAATGGAAGGAGGGAGAAGCTAAAATATAGCAGAAGATTCTGATAGGCAGCAAAAGAAAAACAATTGCCCAAATCATCCACATTAACATAATATACTGAAGAATAGGCAGCTGTAATGATTTTTTTAAAATACTGACATGCTGAAGGGAATAACAGCTACCATCTCAGCTGACAGCAGCTGCCAACAGTGTGTGTAATAATTTTTTAGACTCTGTGGTGCCTACAATAAGCAGCAATTTTGTGGGTGCTAGGAATGCACCAAAGAATTTCAAACAAAAAATCTTTTTATTTTTCTCCATAGCATTCCATCTTATTATGACAGCCATAGCAACGGAGTCAAAAGCTTGATCATAGAAGTGATGGCTGCATATTTATAAGGTCCATAGCTCTTGTTTCCCAGTGGATTTTGTGTCATTTCAGTCAGAAAATTGCCTCCAGACAAATGCAATAATAAATTGGAGAAAAAATTTTCTGCTTTTTCTTTCACTGTGGTGAGCCTGAACATGTAGGAAAGTGAAAAGATAATGGTCACCATGAAACACTTGCTTTGGTAGCACTAAAATCAACTAGTCAGTGCTTGTTTCATGACAAAACTGAGTCTTCACAGGAAGAACACCCACCAACAATTAATGCTTGCCATGACATAGTAAGAGAATTAATTTTTCCTTTGATGTAAATTTAAAAGTACTAATGTCTTGTATATGGGAAAATTTGTAAACTGTAGACACATTTCTGAAAGACATAGTTACATACATTTAAATTATCTGAAGTCATTAGTGCAAGATGGAATAAATAATTGCATGTCCATAACATGAGTTTTCTAAAACTTGGAGTAGGTGTCTAGATTTTTTTTGTAAGTAATTATAAGTAATGGTTACTAATCATCCATCAAAAGATGGATTAAGAATAATTTTAAATGACTGAGTTCAGAATTACATACAGCTGATCACAAAGTAGTTCCAAAGCATTGTTTTTCCCCTTTGTGGTGATTGGGAAGCTGAGTCAGAATTTCAGGTAAACTTGTCTGAATTACTTGTGTTTACAGAAGAGAAAATTATTCTGAAGATAAAATTATAAATGTGCTCTTAGAAGAAGGGATTAGGGTCAAAGCCTTGTCAGATATATACAGTTACTGCATAAACAAAGTGTAAAGGAATGGAAGAGCTGAATAATTCTATTTTTTTTTCTCAGGTACATTCAAATATTAATTTAATTACTTTACCCTTTAGCAAACATTGTGTGTAAGGTTCTGGTCTTCCAAAACACAACTGCTAAAAGGTGATTGGTGAGAGGAGAGTTTTCATACAAAGAATGCTTAAGAAGCATTAAATACCTTAGTGAAGTCTCATTTCTCCAGCTACTGTCATAGGTTAATAGTTTGTAATGCTTGTTTCCACAAAATATCACATTATTAAAAAAATCCAAAAACTGAAAGAGAGAATCACCTGATAAGATATTGCCTTAAATATTTTTTTAATTTTTTCTCTGAGGGATAAACTTCAATAAAATTATTGCAGACTATGTTTACTTAATAAAATCTGTCTATATGTAGAGTTACTTTATTCTGCACACCATCAAAGTTGTGCAGGAGTCCTGTCTTAGGAGGTTTTATTTGCCTTATACAAAGTGATCATGTGAAAATTATCTCAATGGGAAAAATCACTCTATTTATAAATTCATATTGCCTAGATTCAAAACTGTGATACTGTTTTTGGACTGTATTTTTAAGTCAAAGGAATCTAGCCATCTGCGGAAAAACAAGATAAAATGTTTCTTTGATATATTTGAAAGAACATAATCAATTCCAGTTTCTGATAACACAAGAAAATGAAAAAGTTTTCACACTTTCTTTTCTCCACATCTAAGTCTTGCTTTTTGGTATTGTTTTACAATATAAATTTTTCTCACACTTTTCCTTATGAGTCAAGCTAGAAACGCTTTTCTCACTGTCTTACTTTCTTCGGTAGGTGAGATTTTAAGGAAACAACTCTCTCTGTCATCGACATATCTCTTTCTGTGTCAGGAAACGGCACACTTTTTATTTATTGTTTTCTTTTCTGTGAACCCTCTACTCTTGTATAAATGACATACACAAAATATCGTTCCTTTTTTTTTTCTTGTATAACTTTTTGGGCTGTTTTGAGAAGACTCATTATTTAGCCTGAGTGCATAGATACAGTTACATAACTAATAATTAATTGCTAACAAATCTGTGTAAAGGTTTTTCTTGAATCTATTGAAGTTAATGGAAATTTTGTCATTCACTTTGGTGACACTAGAATTTTATTGGAAAGCTGTTTTCTGTATCTCTGTGAAAATGTTTCCATCATGATGGAGAAGATTTAAAAAATAATAATGGGTAACTATTGCTTAATGAAGTAAGACATTTTGAAGTAAGAATAAATAAAATATATTTCTGCAACTAAGGAACTCTTTCTGCTTTATTCAGAGATTAGATTATTTGTAATATATTGATGAACTCTTATTTATTTCCAAAAGCTTTAATAACTAAGGCTTAATTCAGGGAGAAGGTTCCACGGAAACTGTCTGTTGATTCATAGCCAGTGCTGTCTAGTTATACAAATGTATATTCAAGACATATATAATTTTCTTCAGTGAGCTAGTTATTATGCAGCTTGGTAAAAGTTTATGATTACTTCAGTCAGTATTAAAGGATATTTAGATATTCAGAAATCAAGCAGGCAGACAAACTTTATCATCATTCCCATATGATTGATTGCTTAGTCCATCATTGGCCATATGAAAAACATGAAAGAAGAACTATAAGGATTGGAGATGTTTCCCTTTTTGGAATGGAGAAAACCAAAAGGATCATTTAAAGTACCCAAGATGAACACATTGTAATGTAAAGCAGTTGCTATTATTCTCTTAACTAGGGCAAAGTGAAGCACTCTGTGCTGGTTGCTGATAGGGAAACCACTTTCAAAACACTGAGGCAACAAATGCAAGAAGGCAAGAAATCAATCACTATTATTTTTTGAATCAGCTGGTTGCTGGCCATACTTTTATGCTGCTTTTTAAACCATGAAGCAGGGAAATTTGGGAAAAGGCTGAATGTATCAGGTGGCACTGTGGATGCTTGAAGAGGCATGTATTCAAATGTAGCTCATCATGAGGCTGAACCATTTATGAGTAACTCAAAAAATCCAGATTATATTTTTACCTCACATGATAGGCATATCTGCCCAAGAGTGGAGATTTTTCTAAACATAGCCAGTAATTAAAAATTTTATTTTGTCTAGAATTCCAGTGGTAATGGGTGTAATTTAAAAAATGTAAAGGAGATAGATTGTAACCTTGCGTTAGGGCTTCAGCAAAAGAAATACATTGAAATGACACTTCACTGAAGTCAAATTTATGCATATTTTCTACTGGCACCAATCTTGTAGTAGAAGCTGTTTTTAACAACTTGGCACCCCCAGGGAAAATGCAGGTATATGAGTCACCTGAATGACACAGAAATAGCAGATGTTCAGTGAATATCTAGTCTCTTTACCTGTCCTATTCTACGTGTTAATTGTATAAGATTTTTCTTTTTTTTAAACAAAACAGCTTAGTTTGATGTTTGTACATCAGATGATGACATCTGCTCTCTCAGATGCTAAGATATGAAATTCTCTGCTGATTTCTATATACTAATCTGTTCCTAGGATTCATTACATATTCCCTGCTTTGACATTTTAGTTTCAGGGAATTACAGCATAGAGTTTGATTCATATCACTGCAACAGTATTTTTATGCATTGGTGAATTCTTGACCCTTAAAATTCAGTGGAATATTCCAGCATGGGCCTTTTAACAAAAATGTATCTGTTTAAAATACATTAACTTAACACACATGTAGGTAATTTGCCCAGCACATGGTTATTTTTGTTCTGTGTCACTATTGTGGGGAAATCTAGAACAAGGCAACAGAATCAAACTCTCCAAGTTATTTTTCCTCACAATTATATCCCATTTACTCTCTCACTTTTCTAGGTAATGCAGTAGTTCATACTAGCTTAAAAATACAAAACCCAAAAAGCCACATCCAACCCAGAGCTCTCCACAGTCTTCCTTTATTTTGCTTTGTGCTAGATAGAAGAGCTGAGCTTCATATTGCAGCTTTAGTGAACAAGGTGGATTGTTTTTCTATTTCTGTGCATGCAATGTTCACAAGTCTTTTTCTACCCACTTTAAACAGCAAAATACATTCTGTTTAACCTGCATTGTTGATTTTCAATTCAGAGGTACTTCCACAATGATAATGTGCTTGCTGAAAATTTCAAAATGTACATAGATCAATAAATTATTTTCATTTAGGAAAAGAAGATGAAGACTAATGGTATATTATCTATAATTAACACTGAAACTTCTATAATATTAGCTTCCAGTTTAAGTACATATTGCATACTGTTTAAGATATTTGATTATAATAGGAGTGCCAGTGCATTTATGTGTTTTGTGCTGACTTTACAGTTCAGATTGGTACTTCTTATCAGCATCATCTGGCTCCCTGAACAAAATGTCCTCAGCACATCTGTGGTTCAAAGATGTCCATAAGCATCTTTATGGGGTCACTAGCTGTTCCAACACATAGCATGCACCTTACTAAGAGCTTTTGTTTGCTCTCAAAAAGATTCTAGTCTCTAGGAGACGAAAAATTTCAAAAAAAAGGTAGGAAAATTAAGTAAATGGAGATGATCTGTAAATTCAATTAAAAAAAATCACAGTCTGAATTAAAATGCTAAAGTAGATGTAGCCATTAATAAATCATTCATATGTAGGTGTATGAATATAAAATTTTTTTACAGTTTTATTTCATTATTGCAACCAAATAACAGAGATAGTGAGAGATCAGGTTAAAAAACTGAAAAATCAGGCTGGCTGCAAGTCTTAAACCCACCCTGCTACATTCATTAAAAATGTATTTTAACAAACAGTGTGTTCATACATAATATTCATCATCATTATGGCATATAAAAACTGTTAGTCTTTAAAAATATTCTACATTGTCTGCAAATATACTTTACCATGCAGACAAACATCAGACAATTTTGATAGTTAAAGTCCTTGGGTTTTTTTTCTGCCTAAAAGTTATAAAAGGTTTCTATCTAAAATATGTGGTTATTATATGTCTTCCACTGGAGTGCCTGGCCCAATATTGTATATTTTTGCACTTTTTTTCTGAATTATCTCTTTTTTTAAAAAAAAAAAATTGTATCCTACCACCTGTATGATTTGTACAAAAAAAAATCATGTTTTGGAAAGGTTTAAGATCAGATGTCTCTAAAATTTATAAACATGTTCTTCAAAAATAAAAACAAAACCAAACATACTTAATCTTAACTAGTTCAGATTAGAGGTAGTTGATGATCCCAATGAATTTAATTCAAGTTACAAAGACAGAAGTTTCTAAATAAGTACTTATTGTTTAATTTGATGTATCTATTATATGAATTCACATGTTTTTTTCTCTTTTGCAATTATTGCTACTGAGAAAAAGAAGGAGATTTAATGTAAGCACAAGTTCAGCTAGCTGCGTTCCATTCTACTGATGTGAGTTTTCTGGATTGAAGTAATTTCTTAGAAATTTGACTTCAGATTAATTAAATCTAAATTCATGTTTTGTAAATTCAAATACTTTTTCTTGTTTTGAATTTTACAAGTCGAGAAACAAAGGGCAAGTACTATTTTCTTATTCTTAAGACTTCTCTAATCACCTTGGAAGTATTATCTAGATCTCTGTAAAACACATTCTCATGCTCTTTTTCTAAGTGTAGGTATTTGGGACTACTTCCAGATGATCAGGAGTTCTCAGAAGTTTCTGTTCAAACTCAGTGTAAGAATCCCTCATCCTTTATCTAACAGTGGGAAGACATTATTCTGCAACTTTTGTTGCCTGTGGTGATGCTGTGACTCGTATTGAGAAGAGGCAATATGCTTTAAAATAAAAAAGGAGCAAATGTACAAATACCTTTAATTACTAAAAGTATTACATTGATCTGGAAGATAATAAAAGGCAATAGACACCTTTAGGATTGCCTGTAACTTCACCGATTTTCTCTATTGTGTTATTTTTTAAATTGTGAAAAATAATTATAGGTATTTTCTGTGAAGAACTGGAAACTCCCAGGTGTCCAGGAGAGGCTGGAACAACAGAAGAAAAGCCCTGCTGAGCCAAACTAATGCTCCCTTTAGCCCAGACTGGAGTGTCTGACAACGGTAATAAGATATACTGTTCAGCTTGATCACTTTCTGACGGAGATTTACCTCATGCTCCCAGTACAACTTCTGCTTTGGGCTTTGACTAATCTTTTTATGATCTCTTCATGAACTTGTTGTCCAATGGATTGCCTGATTAATTTGTTGTTTTGTTTTTTTTAATTTAGGATACTGCCTGCTTTTGTAGTGTCCTACAGCAGCAAACTACTAGTTCATTCCCACTGTGTCAAGTACTCTGTCAAATTTATTCAAATCAAATTCTTAGTACTTTAACAGAGTGCTTCCAGTTTTGTTTGATAACAGCTAATCAAGGTTCTTAATGATTTTGTAAACTTCTGTCATAATTATCTTAATTTTTTTTTCTCTCTGAATTGAAAAGTACTATCTTTTACAGCCCCTCTTCACAAAGCAGCATCTTATGTTGTTATTTTATATCCTTTCTCTACCAATTGTAAGTCCTTCTTAGAACATGGAGACCAGAACTGCAAAACATGGTGAGATGATTTTACCTCTATAAAACTTTGACATGCCCATACTTTCAGTAATACATTGCGTTCATGAGAAAAGCCTGAAAATGCAGTGATTCTTCAGGAGCCTATGGTTTCGGGTCTATAACTGTATCATAAACAGTATTTTAAATGACAATACATTATAACACCATTATTTTATATATTTCCTCCTAATAATACGATTTGGTTTTTTAAAGGTCTGTCAGGATACTTCTTAATTTTCATTTGCTGGCAGCCTATTGCAGGAGAAAAAAAGGGAAAAAACCCCTTAGCAATAACATCAGCATATAAGACTGGTATAAGTAAAGAATTACTGTGCAATGATCTCTAATTTGGTATACACTCTGCAGCAAAAAATAAATTTCTAATAACCCATAATTCAATGTGTTATGGTTTTTGATCTTTAAGAAGAGTAGAAGAATCTTACTCTTACTATAGTCATAGTAGAAGAATCAGACTCTTACTATAATGCATAATTCACATTTTTAAGGCAAGGGTTTTGTTACAGACTTGATTAATGGGGATACAATTCTTCACTTCTCATAGATTTTCTACTTTTTTAGAAGATAACTGGAATAATTTTAAGACAACAAGGATCAGAGGCAACTGTTGTCTATGAAATATAAGTCATATATTGCAGTCACAAGTTGAAAAAGTATCACTCACCACACTCTGTATTGATTGGAAGAAATATTTTGTCGATAAAATACAGATAAAATATAACATATGTTTATTATATATATAACATATAAAAATTTTGCTTAGAGAGAGAAAAATATTTTATTCTGTTTGCATAAAAGCTGCTGTTCCTTCATCAGAAGATATGTGTGCCTATGTTAGTGAAAGCTGACATTAGTGGCAATCACATTGAGTCATTAACCTACAGATGTGATAACTAACTTCTAGAGACCAAGTAGTTTCCCAAAAACCTTGTATATAAATTATTCTTTGAAGCTGAACACATTAATATAATCCTGCTTATTTTTATATATTAAAAATTAAAGGAGATTTAAAGGAACATTTATTGAGTCACTCTATTTTTTAAAATAAAACAAAATACAATGGAAACAGTTCAATTATTCTCAGTTAATTTATCATTATATGGCACTTCACAGTGTATTTCTCTAATATTTTTTAATAACCTGAGATATACCTTCTTCAAGTATATGTATAATAAAATCAGAAATATAAATTAATAAATAAAAGCTCAGTTTTGACAACTACTCTCATTTGCTGGATATTTGAATGAAAAGCTGAATTTCAAATTACTTTCTGCATAAAATAATATAATAATTTTTCAAAGCTGCAGCTACCATGGAACTTGTCTGTGGTTTCAAGAAGGTATTCTAAGTGAGGTCATTTCAGGTCAGAAAATATGTCATTTTTTCAATAATATGTGAAATAATTTAACATAAGTGTACAGTGAGAAAGGCTAGGTGACTTAGTTATTTCAAACTATAATAACTAAAGTGATATTTAAGAAGAATGGTTTTTGAAAACCATACATTACACATGTTATTTTCAATAGAAGAATAAGCAAAATAAACATGGATTAGAACTCCAGAATGCTAATCTATTTTCTGTAATACTGTCTAAATATATTTTTTATATATTTTTATTTTATAAATATATTTAATAGCGATGATTTATTAAATGAGCAAAGTCTAGGGCAAAGAGAGAGCATTAAAATCATGAAGCACGGATTGATTTTTCAACAATTCTGAAATACAAGGGAAAAGTCTGATATATTTGTATTTACTCCATCACTACAAAGGACTGTAGATAGTTTTAGGGGACATGTAGTCACCTAGTCACTTTGAGAATTTAAAATATTTACATTACTGGGCAGTAGTCAGGCACAAGATCCTCAGGGATATGGTTATCATCCAAAGCCCTTTCAGTGTTCAATAAGCAATTGGACAACCATTAGATATTTGGTATAATTTTTAGGTTGCCCTGTGTTGATTCAGGATTGGGCTCAATGATCCTTGGTCCCTTCTAAATCAGGATCATCTATGATTCATTATTTGTACCTTTGGTGTAATCATACACTTAAAGTAAGATGTGCCTTTGAATAATATATAAAGTATTTTATTGACTATAATACTGTGTATTTTCCATTTAGACAGACAAGTTTTTGTTTAAAAAAAGAGAATTTGTTTATCCCTACCAGTAAAAACTAATGGGCCCCCAAAATTCGTTTCTAGGAGCATGAAAAAAAAATCATAGTTGTTGACTAGAATATGAAAAGCAGGACAAGAGTATAAAATCTAAATCAGATTATAAAAAACCAACCCAGTAGCTGTGGTCAGAAACCTTGAATTTCAGTTTCAGTGTGGATGACAGCAGTCTTACAGTGCAGTGTTATAAAAAGAATAGAAGTTATTACAAGGAAAAGAAATATCTCATTTACTCTAGACACAGTGACATTGACCTTCTACAGGGAGCTGCAGTCAGTTTGACAAACTCTGCAAAGTGATGATCTCACTAGCTTGAAAAGTGAAAGAGGGTACACAACATACTATCAAGGAAACCATTTTTCAAAATGAGTCTTTACAAAATTAAAAAAGCCTTAGAGCTTCTGACAAAAACAGGAGAAGAATGCTTGGATGGAATTCACCTCATTTAACTTTTTCCCTGTCTTTGACTACTGATCTGACATCACTTGAGTAATTACTTGAGTAATATCGGAGGCCTGAGGTATGTTGCTAAGCAGTTTTTAGAGACAAAGTTTCTACTGGTTTAAGCACAATTAGGAAGGGATTTTGTAAAAAATACCACCCATATGTAAAAAGCAGGAACAGCAGCACTAAATTTGTATGATAATGTTTGCACATTAACTCACTACACCAATCAACAAGAAACTTCTTGAAGCAGCCTGCCGACAAAATCAAACAATGTGGAAGATGGTCCCCACCTCATAAAGCTTATCCATTCTCCACGTCCCAGCAAGGAGCAGAGGCCTAAACCTTTGGGGATAGGACTAGGGAAGACCTCCAGGGATGCCTCTGAACTTATGCAGCTGTGGTGAGCCATGCTCAGCTCCTGGCTCCTCCCTAACTCTGAAGTCTGAAATATCTATGAGCAAGAAAAGAAGAGGCAGAAATAGAGCCTTTTCTGCAACTTTTTAGTACTATGTATTTCAGAACTCATTGGCACCGATACAATTATTGAGCAGTAGTTAATATATTTAGTTCATCTTGATCAAAACCATGGTACACTCTCACAACAGGTATCTAAAAAAATGTTATCTGTATTCATATTAATGATCAAACAGTCACATATACATGTGTGAGCACATCTAGGTATATGTAAATTCCATATATTATGATTTTATCATAAATTACTTTTTAAAATAATTTTTTTCTCAGCATTCATTCTGAATCCAGGAAATAATGACGAAATACTGAAAATTGTGGTTGCCATACCTTTGAATATGCATATGCTTATCTTAGAGCAAAGATTTTGGTTTCATCTACTTATCTGCTTGGCTCTCATGGATTTTACCATTCTTAATTTAACAAGAAAGGTGGTTTCTTTTTGGGTTTGTTTTTGTTTTAGTTTTTTTTATCAATCACTTTGCCATCCTTGTCTTGCAAACTAGTAGACAATGAGACAAAATGTACTAAAACAGCACTTACAACCAACTTCTGCTTTGATATTTCAACTCTGCTTTGGACACTACCAATAACCAAAGACAAATTCCTACGAATAGTTCAGTCCCCTGATAATTTAAAACTGAGTTAGCTGAAAATTAGATTATATTACTTCTAGTTGTTTGACACACTCTTTAATGTCCTTGCACTAAGCACAAAAGATTTGACATTTCATTGCTTTTGGAAACCTATCAAAACAAGGTTTTAATTTAGCTTTTTATTAAACTAATTTAACAAATAGTTAATAGGAGCATTTCAGGAAAACAAGTTGGAGTTGTAGTTTTATATGATTAAAATACATATGTATAGAAGCTTGGCTTAGACTTAAAACTGTATGCATCATCCTAAAAACAATTATGGTCTTGCTTGAAGAGCAGCGAAACTTATGAAATCTGATGTTCTATGCCCCTGCGTCTCTCCTGAGTGCAGTAAACCTGTCTTACTGAACACAGATATTGCAAAATTTCCCCCATGGTGATTTAAGTTTCCTTCGTTTTTTCTTTGACTTCATTTTATGGCTCACAAATACCATCTGGTCAAGTAACGTTGCAGTTATTTTGTTATTAGGAATCAATCACATTCTTTGTGGTCAGCTGAGGTGCACAACAATTCAGCTTGAACTTTGAAATAAATATACATTTAAAAAAATAACCTCACAGATTTCAGTGAAGAGCTTTTATGGCTACAAATTAAAAGAATTTCTCAGAGCTTCATGATTCCATACAAGGTACCATACTGTATTCTGTACAGTATGAATACAAGTTTTCAAGTTATGTTAGTTTTAAAAAATAACTTTTTCTGAGCAATCAGTTTTTTCTTAGTTGCATCACATGTAATCAATTGAAACATTTTCCCCTAAAACTGCAGTTTCTTTTCCTTAAAATTGCAGTTTGTAGTACCATTTTAGTGCTTATGATTTTAGGATTTAAAGTTTGCATAGCTCTGTCAAAATGCTATTACTGCACAGGGAAATTGTTGTATAGGATATTTCATACTAAAAAAATACTGGTTTGGGTATTCTCTTGTGCCAATGAATAATCTATATAGTTTCTAAATAAAAATAAGAAAAACTGATGCAAAAGAATTTATCAGGCATTTAGAAATATCAAATTTCAGATAAAAAAAGAAGTAAATTTCTGGGGAATTAATATAACTGTGAGAAAAAAATTCAGAGATTGTTTTATTTTTACATTGACATTTTTCTATCTACACATAGGCAGACACGCATATAATATATTTAAAATAATATGCAAAACTATGGTATTTTAGCTGGTGATTCCTGTTACAAAGCAGTACATTTGGCACCTTTTTTCCAGTATTATGCAGCAAGACTCTCTCTTTTATCAGCTCTCTTTCACTTCTTTGAAGCAAACAAAGTTCAGGACAGGTGCTCAATACGGTGTTGTGTTGATATCCTGAATTCACTGACGTCACTGCCAGAATTCACTTTTGAATTCTCATTTTCAACTCCATCACATAAAAAACACCAAAAAAGCCACCAAAAGAAAAACCAAAAAAACCAAAACCAAACCTAACCAACCAACCAAAAAAACCCACAAAAAAACCCCACACTTATCCTATGCAGCTGTGGAATGCAGATTAGGAAGAACTACTTAATCCTCAATGCATTACCCACAGCACAGGAAAAGTACAGTTGGGGAAGATATCTTTATAACCTCTGCCAGCTTTGTTTCCCTTTTGTCACCAGCTGAATGTAGTATGGTAATTCCTGGTAGTGTGCAATGCTAATGAGACTGCCCTTTCTACTGGTTTATATTTTTTGAGTGGTTTAATTTATGGGTTTTTGTTTTGATTTTTTAACACCATTTCCTCACTTTTTTTTCCTTCAGAATAATCTATTTTTTCTGTAGTTTTCTGATCTGGGAGATATCCAAAGAAAGCTGAAATGTCTTTCCTTCACCTATTAAGTCTGTATCTTTATTTATAAGTTTCCATGTGTATGTTCTTCCTGTTCTCTTTCCCATCCCAATGGGAGCAGAAAAAATGAGTTGAGTGGCTTAGTTACTGTCCTGTCAACTCACCACCAAGGTCTTACAAAAAAATGGTGCCCTGGGGCAAATTGCTAAAGCTCAGAAAGTCTTAGGAATGATAGTTGTTCACAGTTGTAGTAAAGCTGATAATTAGATGATATTATGTCGCCAGAAAAATGGTCTTCAGCCCCCAAAGCTGACTTCTTGTGTTAATTGGTTCCTATTAATATGCCTTATTAAAATAATATTTGGGTTTAGAAAGAATCACACTGGTTTATTTTTTTGTGGAAATTTTGAAAACACAATTTGAAATTACATCAGTGTCACAGTTCAGAACTGGCCCTCTAGCTAACTCTATGGCTATATCAATTCATAAATGCCCTTTAGGCCTTTTAACTAACTTGACATTACTCATAATTTTAAGGCTTTTCTGTTTGTTTTCATTTAAATGTATTCTATTCATATTCAGATAGTTTAACATTTCTTGGTATGCCGGCAGCATTTTCTTGATGACTGCTAGCAAAAGAAGTTTGATTAATGGCATATGTCCACAAAGACTGCAGCTTTAGGTAAACTAACTATTCCATTCTATCAAATGACATTTCTTGCTATTAGTATGTTAAATATTTGAGATGATACTTATCAGAACAAATCAGTTCCAAACTAGTTCTGAAAGTCCAGCTCTAATTCTGTGATCCTCGGGGGTTATCCTCAGGGGTTTAAACAGTTGAAACCTACCAAGTGAACTCATTTAGAGTAAGAAAGGCCAGCAAATAATTGCAGGAGTAAAGAAATAGAAATTTACAGGTGGGCCAAAGTAAATGAAACTCTGCCGCTTGACCAATATCATCATACAGGCAGGCCCACATGAACCCAGGGACGTGTAGGGCAAGCTACTGCCGTGTGAGGTCTGATTTTCTCTTGCAGTCTTTGGTGGACACAAGGCACAGCAGAACTCTTACCCACGTCTGAAAAAGCATGTTTGCTACTGGCTTTTACTGCTGGCTCACCTACACATTGCCCATTCCAGTAGAAACATGACATCATCTATCATCCTGCATTTGCTGTCTGTGACCAGGTGAATCACTGCATGACTCACTGAGTGGCTGAGAGGCTGGACATGACCCAGCCATGGGCACTCCCAGCCCAGAGAGCCAAACCTGTCCTAGGCTGCATTCAAAGTCCTGTGGGCAGCAGGGGAGGGAGGGGATTTTGCCCCTCTGCTCTGCTCTGCTGAGAACCCACCTGCAGGGCTGCCTCCAGCCCTGGGGTCCCAGCACAGGGAGGACAGGGACCTGGTGCAGTGACTCCACCTGCAGGGCCACAAAAATAATCACAGGAGCACTTCTCCTGTGAGGAAAGGCTGAAAGAATTGAGATTGTTCAGCCTGGAAAAGGGAAGGTGTTGGGATAACCTAATTGTAGCCTTCCAGTACCTGAAGAGACCTTTCAGAAGTCATGTAGCAAGACTAACTACAATAATAGGAAAAGGGTGAATGGTTGGGTTCAAATTGACAATGAGTAGATTTAGGTTAGATATTAGAAAAAAGTTTTTGCGGTGATGGTGGCAAGATATTGGATCAGGTTGCCCAAAGAAGTTGTGGATGCTCTGTCCCTGCCAGTGTTCAAAGCTAGGCTTAATGGGGCTCTGACCAACCTGATCTAACTGAAGGTGTCTCTGACCATGGCAGGGAGGTTGGAATAAGATGAAATTTAAAAGTCTCCTTCCAGCCCAAACCATTCTATGATTCTATGATTCTACTACTACATGGGAATGTTATTGCTCATCTTTCTTACTGCCTCAGTAAAGCTTGTTTTTAAACTCCGTTACTCTCCAAACCACATCAATAAACACTGAGAAGAGACACTTCCTCTCTGAGGATAGTGACAAGTGCGGAACAGAGGATGTGACCACACCACTACACATACTCCTAATCGTCTAGGTCCCTTGCTGTCTCTAATCTGTGGACTACTAGATGTAACATGAAACAAGACAGGTTCTTTTCTACTTAGAAAACTTCTTCAGACTGGACTGGGAATACTACTATGGCAAGACAGTCATCAAAATATACCTTCAGATAATTTCTCCTACCAAGCACTGGAGTTAAGCAATATTTACTGGTCATGTTTTATGTGGGGTTTTTTGTTACAGTATCAACGAATATTATATTGAAGATATCCCCAGACGCATAGTAAAAAATGTAGTTATGGCAGAGAACAGGCCTAGACTTCTAGGGACCATACTGCACTTCCTGACTCAGCTGTCCCATCAAAAAACTGTATTATGTCTACCAAAAATAAAATATTTTCTTTTGAACATTTAGCAATTCCCTTATGGGATGAACACTTCATCCCACTGGGATGATGTGTTCCATATTTACCTATCTCTACCTCTCCAATCCCTTAAGAGTTTATATATAGAGAATATAGTGTCTCTGAGCAGTGGCAAATAGTTTATGAGCCATATTGAACTCAGGCAAATGATTAGAGTTCCTCTACAACTGTTTTTGCTGAGTTTTTTTAAATATTTCATCTGTGCTGCTGAATTAATAAATTTAGAAAAGCCATTAGAAATTTAATAAGGCAGCACCAACTAGCACCTGGATCTTTACCATCAGTATAAACTGCATAGGATAGATGTAGAGCATGAACAGATTTATTAGTGCTGAGTTTATATATCTTTTTCAATTGAAGGCTCATATTATTTTTTCTGCCTTGGCAAGCTAGTTACAGTAGAATGAGATCCATATTTCTTGAAATAGGGTGCTTTTCGCACTTTAACATTCAGTGGTACATAGAGGAAAATATATTTTATATTGTGGCTTTAGAAAACAATTGAAGTCTAGGAGAAAAATGTCAGAGTTTGAAACTCCTGGATGGAAAATAAAATTCCGAACTCCAAGAATATGATATTCAAATTCTTCTGCTTGAAATGTCACTGCTGGCCCTCAAATGCCAGACTGATATAAACAGTTGCTGAAATAGAACTTGGAAAATGACATGTAATACTCCAAACAATTACAGTAATGCACTGTCTAGAGCCACTGCTGTCTTATTAGAAAGAGAATATCACAGAAATGGTGATTCAAGTTTTAATAACATTCTGGGAAATTTCTGCTTTTACTTATAATAAAATAATGGAATTATGTGCTAAGAACAAGTAAACTATGACACAGGCTGATACTGATATGAAAATAGAAGAAGCTGAAATAGTGCAGGTTGAGTAAATAGCCTATTAATTCAAGCTGCTATTTCAATAGGAAAAGGTACTTAAGAAGACTGTTTATACTTTGGTCCACAATGTCATTTTTTCCCTGCTATAATGACTCTCCTCTCCTCTCCTCTCCTCTNATGGATAAATAAAGCACAATGGGAAGTATTTAGGGGTCAGGCTTTCTCCCTTGCTCTAATTCTGTACTTACCTAAGAGCAAATCTGATTTGGGCTGACTTAGGGCTTATCATTTGCTTTAATGATGTCAGAAAGCTCTTTTTTAGAACTTCTATCATATTTTTCATAACATTTTTATCTTTCATTTTTATCTCTAGAGCAGAAGCCTGTTGCCCTTCCCAAGCAGAAGCAGACTGTGCAAGATACACTGAATTTTTGCCTTCCTTAAATCAAATGTAACTACACTGAAAATGAGTATCAGCTCAGTGTGCAATATTAGCTATGAATTTTGATGGGTTTTTTGTTTGTTTTTCCATGGGAAATGTATGTCCTTTTAATTTGAAACAATAATAGAGCAAGTTTATCTGCTATTTGGAGTAATTCTCTCATTCGCTTTTCTACATTTCACCTTTTGCTTTTCCCTGACAAACAAAACAAACCAGACAAAATCTCCCAACTTTATTTCAGTATTTTAAGAAATATTAAACAATTTAGTATCAGATCCTGATATATCTGTAAACTAGAAACAGACATCAGCAAACCCACCTTAAAATGTAAAATACAATTTTTGTTGGTTTTCTTGTTTCCTAGGAAAACATTTAGTGCATGATAAATACTACAGAATGTCATAATTTTTGGGTAAAATAACACTAGCAGAGCTGGTAAAACAAACAAAAACCCAAATATAAATACAAAAGATGTCTGATTTTGTAGTTATGTTTCATTACTGTTATATAAAAAAAAGATAGTTCAAAGTCTGCACTATACTCACACTTATATAAGCAATACTGGCTTCTAATATGTATTCAAAGAAGGTTTCTCTGCCTCCAAAGTGTCACTTTCATGTCATCTGGTCTCCTTAGAAGTTGATGCAAAAAGCAAAGTTCATTTCAATTATTTCAGCATCCTTCAGCACCCTGTCAGTAAACAAGCAGTTTGAAGCATTCACTGCCACGAGCAAGATCCAGACTTGAGGATGAACTCTGAATGAATGGTCAGCAGTGGCTGGGCAAGACAAAAACCTGTACCCTTCATCCAAAGTGACATGGCCTATGGCTCCAGTACATAAAGTACTTGTTCCCTGCATTACACTGAAACTCTTGCTCACAACACATTGTCATCACAAAATAATCAGAAAATAATAATGAGAAACTGTTCCCTTACCTTTGTCCCCATTAATTTTGAGATAAAATCTCACCTTCGTGCTTCTAGATCGTTTTATATGTTTTGTAATTTCTAACAGCTAGGGTGTCATAAAATTTATGCTCAGATACCATAAACCATTGTTCTAAGAGAAAGGTTTTTTTCTTTTCAAACTTAAGACAGATTATGCCCATCCAAAACGGTTAAAATCAGTTTTGAATTGTTCGTGCAGTACTACAATCTAGGTGAGTGACCATTGAACTGTGTTTGACTTTGGCTACTCTCTCTGACTCTGTTCCTGACCCTGATTTGCCATTTCCCACCCTTGGTCCTCTTTGGTGTCACTTGCATCTGCCTTTTTATCACATAATTCTTCTGATTTAGCTTTCTTTGCTGGACAGCCAACCCTTGTTGCTCCCCAGTATTTGCAAACTGATCTCTAAACAGGGGAAACCGTCTGTCTTGAAGTTCAGGGTTGGTTTTTAGTTTTTAGTTTTGCTGTGATCCTTTCTCTCAACATTTTGAATTTTACTATCTTATGCTCACTGCAGCCAATGTTGCCACCAACTTATTATCCCAAAAATTCTGTTCAAGACTAGAACTGTGCAAACACCTATATGAAAGAGCATGAAACAACATGCTTTCTCTCCCTCTTTTAGCTGAAGAAGACTGTTTATAAAATACTTAAAAATACTTAAAGAATGATTGTATTCTTTAATTCTGACATCCCTTCTTGTGCTAAAGCAAACTAATTCACGAGTAGTGCTTCAGGGGTAAAGAAAGGTGAATGAGATTCCAAGTTGCTTCAGTGAATAAATACCATGGATAAATGTGAGCAGTTATTTACATTCATGGATTAGGTAGCATGACAGCATACAAAATGTGATGTACTTGTGCTATTGCTTTCTACAGGAAAAAGGTATCATATTTACTATTTTACCTAGTCGCTATGCAGAATACATAAGCATTTACAAAGTTAAGTGTGATGCTCAGCTGCTTTAAAAAATTTAAAGCAATACTAAAATAATGTTCTCGATTTTATTACCTTCAATTACCTTTTTAAGACACCCAAACAACTTATTTACTTCCTTAACCAATGGCTGCCCAAAGTGCGCACGAACAATTAGAAAAGCCTATTAGGACTCTGGATGGTTTAAATGATAAAGATGCTACTAAAATATTTTAATGACTTTATACAGCTGAATGTTATTTGGGGATTACATCTGCGCTTTACCTTGAATTACAGATATTGCTGGGAATGAAAACTCTAGGCACAGTACACAAAATTATGGAAAAAAATCCATGACTAGGAATGGTTGGAATATCTTCGGAAAGATGATAATTCTTGTCAAGAAATGGTTGAAAGCCTAATCTCCTCAAGAGAAAGCAAGCAATTAAAATATCCTCCCGCACTATGTCTGTGACAAATAATGTCAGTATTCAACTTTCTATGTATCATTTCTCTCATCATCCAGAACCTTTACTTCCTGCAATACTTTATGGCAGGACTATGCTCAGTTAAGTCTGTGGGATTTTACAGGTAATCCTTTTCTGTAACCACCTCACACTAACTCTTCTTCCCTTTGTGTTTTTCTGAATTGATAATATAACTCAATTTTAAATAGGACAAGTATTCTTTTTTTTATAGTCAGTAGAGCATAGATGTAAAATATCTGTCAAATTTCTGTGAGATTAGAAGTAAAACCTGTATCGGGGATTGATAATGGAGAGCTGATTTACACCTTTTCTATCTAGCACATATTTACTGTATTAACTTACACAAACCCTTGGGATGCAAACGAAGGGGAGCATGAGATATATAATGTCCATGTGACCAAAGCCACTAAACCCCATCTATAATATGTAATTGTTCAGTCACATTGGGATGGGCAAAATTTATAGAATAAAAGGAGTGCTTCAGGGCAGAAAAGACTGAAATGGGAAAACATCCCTACCTGTTCAGGATCAGTCAATGGACTGTGTTTCTTCTCACTGGAATGGATTCCTTTAGATGAGTTTTGGACTTCCAATTACATAGGAACAAATCCAGGAATATTTATTTTAACATACACAGTGTTATTAGAATGTCTCTTGTTATACTTTCTGTCACAACACATGTTAACACTCTGTAGTTAGTGCATCTATCATTAGTAATCCTGAACCTGCTTTCCTGTGACTGCAAGTATTCATGAATCTGGATTGTGCAAAGTCTTTATTGAATGTGACCAGACCAATAGGGCTGGATTGGTAAATTGCATTATTTGTGAATCTGTTCTCCTGCTAGTTCTTCTGTACTCCACCAGACTCCCAGTGTTAAATTTGCATTAATCAGAAATTAAGCTCAGCCACACCCAACACCTCTGATCTCTTACAATCAACTGGCTACCAGAGCACTTATTTTCATCTCAATTCCCATGCCCTTAATACAACAATGAAGAGAATATCAAGAGGATATGGAGTTTCTATCCCTAGAGATTTTCGAAATCCAGCTAAATCAAGCCCAGAACTGTTTGTATGACCTCAGGGTTAAGTCTGTTAGGAGCAGGAGGTTGGATTAGAGACCTCCTGAGAACTTTTCTATAGTTCTGATTCTGCGATATTTCTTATTTAGTTCCTGAAATACAGTACAACTGAAATTAATGACTGTTGATCATTTCTGACGGGTTTGCACAAAGCTTTTTACAGGTAGCAAAAGAGAACAAAGTATTTTAATCTTATTATTTGTTTTCTTGGCAGAAGCAGTTAATTTTTAAATACTTTTTAGCAGACTTGATCAGAATTATTTGTAAAAAGTGATGCAGAGATTTTGGTGATGGAAAGATTTAAGTGTTTTAAGAAAATGTATTATTTTCAATGCTTGAGCTCTTCTCTATATGATTTGAACTCAGCAGAGCAAAATGACAATTAGATTAAATGCTATCATCCTAAGAACAACTGTGAAATTAGTCAAGCACAAGCTATCCCAGATGAAAATGTTGAATATCAAGAAAAAAAACCACGAAAAAATTGTTTTCTCTCAGAGAAAGAAGTTATTATTTAATTTTGGACAGATTGTAGATTTTATATACAGATAAGAAGTGATACCTAAAACAGTCAATAGTTTACTGTTGCTTTCTTGGAGATTTTTGGGGCTGCTAGTAATTAATTAATTTATTTATGTGTTTAATTTCAAGAAAGACATTTTAAATTTTTGAAATTTTTGAAATTCGATTTTTTTTAATTCAAAAAACTGAAATTTTTCAAATTCATTTTCCTTTTTTTTGCGATACCATAGAATTGGGGCCATCATCATTAATATCACCTGCAAAATATCAATGAGTATTAACACTGAAACCAGTTCTAGTATTGCTAACTGGAGAAAAAAAAGTCAGCCTTTTGCTATCTCTAGGAACTTGGTGAACAAGCATATATTACAAGATGGAAGATCACAGCAGTTCTCTAATTTCCAGTACTGGAAACACAAAGAATGTGGATTTCACTGTCTATGATAGGTAACAATTCATTTCAAATTAGTTGATATTTCCCACTCTATTTATAAGATTTCTTAAAAAAGAAATAAAACCATAAAGAAAGAAACAAAAAATGAAAAAACTTACTGTCTTATAAATATTGTAAGATATCTAAGTGTAAGTGTAGTAAAAGAAAGCAAAGCCATTTGGGTTAATGTCTTAATTTGCATTTTTCATTGGCAAGACTGATATTATCATACCCTTCCTACTTCAAGTCTAGTTTAAAGCTCTGTCAAAGACTCTCTTTGAGAGTTTTTGAGATAGGTGAATCAGATGGAATGTCAGCAGGCCTGGTACCATCCCATTACTGACAAAACCCAGAACTGTGATTGTGACACCAGCCATGGAGTCATTAACAGACCGAGTTAATCTGTTTCTTCATATGTCATTGAATGCAACTGGAAAGACAGAGGAAAAAAAGTGCTTGTTCTCCAGATTCCCTTACTAACCATCCCACGGCACTAAAGTGTCTTTTGATTGCCCTTGGGCTACACATTGTAACTTCATCACAACCCATGTGGAAGAGCAGTAATGGGAAATAGTGTGAAGGCCAAACCATGCTAGGAAGTTTCTTAGTGGTATCCTAAACCTGGGCCACAGGGAGACATTAACCTTAGTAATTCTTTTTCTATCAGAGTTAATTTGCATTTGGTAATTTATTAGCAGGATTAATCCAAGTGAGAAGGTAGGCAAGTATGTCTGTATGGATATCTGTGTATTCCAAGTCATAGATACATAGCTTCATGTTTTATCTTGCCTAAATACTGCAGAAATATCATCATCACTTTGTGTACTTTGGATTTATCTCTTGTTATTATTATTATTTATGAGTATTAGTATTATTTTAACCAACCTGTTAATAAGCACTTTTCATCTGTTCTATTCACGTTTCACCTTTGATAACTATTGAAAGCTAACAAAATTTGCAGCTTAGCTACCATAACATCTCCCTGTGCTCAGTAAAAAATTTTGCGAGTTATCCTGGTTTTCTGTAGTTTGCATTCATAGATGACTTTCAGAATTCTCTCAGGTTTTTTAATCATATCTGTTCACTTATGTTCATTTTTCTATG